>JAAXYW010001020.1:0-26194 GCA_036851895.1 Orthonychiurus folsomi
TTTTTTTTCACCCAGAACGGACCCTCTACTCTAGCCAGCCGTAGCCGCATAGCCGTACCCCTCCCCAAGAATACATTACATTACATTTCATTTGAGTGCCGGGTGGTTTGATTTGGTCCGATGAGATATAAATTGCAGGGCTGAAGGGAGGAGAAAAAAAAAGGAAGGAAGGGACTTTGTGTAGGCCGTGTGGGATGTAACACCACTTATTTATGGCTTTCCATCACTTCTGATGTATCGAATCCAATTCCAAAGCCTACCGCCGGGCCTTCAAGTCAAGTCAAGAAAAAAAAACGTCTTAAGAGCCAAAGCTCTACACCAGGACCCCGCGTCGTGCGTGGTGGTGGTGGTGCTTTTAACCAATTTTCAACAACATCTTCCAATCCATGCTTTGCCTCTTTTTTTTTCAAGACTTTGCAATTTTCCGCTGCTCCTTCCCTATTTCCCCCCTCCCCCTTTTTTTGAGGGGGGGCTGGGTTGTTGAAATGATAGGGATCTGTAATCCGTTATGAGAGTCACTCGTGGCGCGGATGGACGAACTTTTGGCTTAAGGTTTATCGGCTTCATTCGAATATACAAGGCGACGACGATGTCGAATGTTAGTTGCTGACACGGCCAGCATAGCAGTGGGGAAAGGGTCAGAACAGTTCAAATAAGCCTTACTTGTGTATCCTATCTGATAAAGGAATGGAAGGCATTGCATAAATAATGGCACAAAATGGAAAACATAAATTGACGTATTTTTTTTAAGCCCCACCCTCGTTAAAGCTTGACTCCCCTCTCTCCAATGGTATAGAGATAACAAAAGTGGATCATGCATTAATGCATTCCTTACGCCTGAGCGCGTTAGGACGACGAGACAAGCTCAAAAGTCACATCCATTCAACCAACCATCCTCAACCTCATCCACTTCAAAATTGGACTTATTAACAAAATAAAATGGAATGACTAAATACATTTAAATCACTCCAAAAGGAAGAGAAAAGATGGATGATGGTGGATGCGGTCGCGCGGTGTTCCTTAGGATTTGTGAATTCAATGGTCAATCCACTTGGTGAGATTACGGAAGGACGGGAGGGACAGGTTTGACGAGTCCATTTATGATCCCCATCCTTTCGTCGTAGTATGTATATTTTTCTAGTCAAGCTTCCTTGAGCAATGAGACCCCTTTGGTATCTTTGAACATTATGAGTCTAAATATGGAGATATTACTCCTTTGCCCATAAAGAGACATTGTCAGTTTATGGATCGGCTTTGGGATATAAGAATAAAATAGGAATTAACTTGTTTTAGTTTCTTCAACCCTTTTTTCACATTCCCAGCTGTCTTATCCTTAAAACTCATAGTCATACATCCCCTTATCTGGGACCAAAGGAATGAAATAAATATTTATATTATTCAAATGGGCGCTTTTCCATTGTACAAAGCTTTTTGAGGTTATAAGTTCACAATTCGTATTCTTGTTCTGTCATTTCAATTTCCTGGAGTCCCTTTTTTTCCCCCTTCAGATTGAGCTCACATACTCATCATACTCAATTCTAATGTACACACACACACACACAGGCACCCAACTGCCGTACAGCTGCTGCTATCCTCCCAAAAGGATCCATACACCGCAAAAGTTGTGCGGAATCTTTCTTAAAATAGGTTTTCTAAATGGTGCCAGTTAATAAGGAAAAGAGGTTTGGCTTCCCCCCTGGATGAAGCTTCCTCCTTCCCCCATTCAAATGAGCCTTCCTTTAACGCTTTTCCTCTTTTTCCTCATAATCAAAAAGAACCCGGAGTAGTAAAAAGAAGTCGTCGTCGTTGTCAGTGAAGGAAAGCCGCCTGCCTGCCTTCAATTCCCCAGAGGAATTTTAAATTCCATTAGAATTTAGTTTTACAAGCCCATGCTGTGTCCTTAAGTTCTCCCTTCCTCCTTCCTCATCTTTGCTCATATTATTATAAATGCTTTCGTTACTTAGCGAATTTTATGAGATCTTATTTACATATATGAACATTATCCTAGCTTTCCGCCCCCTATTCGTAAATACCTTCCAAAATGAAATGAGTGCAGCTGCTTGCCTTTTCCTCCGTGTAAAATCACTGACAGCCTCACAGAAGATAAAACTTCAAATGGGTTGGAGATGATATTCTGATGACAGGCATTTTGGCGGAGCCAAAAGGAAAGGCAAAGGAAGACTACACTATGTATGTAATGGTGGAGTCGGTCGGAGTCAGTCAGTCACAGCTAGTGTGAGGAATTTATACTGACGTATTTATGACACGTCGTTGTGCAGGTACCAAATACACTTAATTTAATAGGTTTAGGATTAATGTTCCAAGTGACACGTTCAAATGAGACAAGAAAACAACCAATACGTGTGGCTTCATACATAACCCATGAAGGGAATATTAGGCACTTTGTAAAAAAAAAATACCCACACACACGCACTGTAACATTAGTGTATTGTCAATGTCAGGAAAGGAACAGTTTTTCAAACACAAGTAAAACTCAAAGGATGGGAGTTTGACACTCCATCGTAAACTAGGGCCCCCGTCATTCGTCCCCTTCCTCCAAGGCTAATCAATAAATACTTCTTGGATTTGTGCCGTATGTTGTACGGTATAGAAGGAAGGAATTGAAACCCCTGTAGCTGATGTTGGATTGGATTAAATGATTGCAGACATTTTTTTTATAAATTGTAAGTCCTTTAACCACAAATGCAAATTAAATTGAGAATAACGAGTGAGTGGAGTGACCGATGCAAATCTGGAACGGAATTTAGATGCTCATACAAAGGAGATGAACCCGACAGAATAATTATTCCCAAAGGTTATCAATTGTAGCCTCCGCCAAATTAAACGACGGCTGCTAACATTTATCCTCTTCATCCAAAATCACAGCCATTGCCTAAATAAACACTGGAATAATCAACAAAATTTTGTCTAGCCTAGTCATAGCAGTACATGTACTGTTCTTGAGAATCCTGTTTCCTTTGCATGTAATGTTGCCTGATTCAAAATCAACTTGAGAAAAAAGAGTCGAGGAGTAAATTGGAATTGCAGTCAGCTAACAATAATCGCCCGTCATTCCACAAAGCGCCTTATCACTGTTATCACAGTAAAAGATGGGTTCGTCTTCGTTATCTTAACGAAATGACTAGGGAGGCAGTAGTGGAATTGCAATTGAAAATGTGCATGGAAGCTAAAGGGGAAAAATTGTATTCAATGCATGTCATGTCATGTCTGTACGTATGTAACCACACGGCACTATTTCATATTTCTGTATAAAATATCCCTTACATCATTCTAAACAGCTTGTTATCGAAAACTAAAATTAAATACTTAAAGTACGTTGCACATTTTAAATTGCAATGGTGCGTGCGTGATGGGATCGGGGCTCGAGAGCGGCGTAGTAAAATAACAAGGTACTCGAATTAAATAAACGCATTCGCGTTTTATACATTGAACCCATCAATAAATAAATCCAGCAGGTGTGGGTGTGGGGAGGTGACTAATATATTTTTCCTGGGAAAAATTGGTACTACTACATTACTCAAATCCAAAGTTTAATTAAATAGGATAAAATTTAAAATTACCTTTTCGATATTGGGTTCTTCGTTTAATGACTGTGTCCTCAATTTATGGGTTAAGAATCTGAGCATTATTCCCCTTCCTGAATGGATTTTTTTTAGACGTTGGACTCGGGATCAAGTGGAGATTTCTTCAGTCCTCCAACACGTCAATGGAGAACATCATGACTAATTTGGATTTGAATAGCTTAAGACAGGTTTGCTGAAGAAAGGAGTGCAACTACTAAAAAAATCCTCCTATTTCTTGCAAAAAAAAGTTCTCAAAGTACTACAATTTCAAAAGTGTTCGTTTTCGCGTGGCAATGGAGTTTGTACTTTTGGGACAAAATGATGACACTTTGGTCTTGGACTGGAATTCCTTGTATTAGAAGTCGTCGTTCGTCGTCGTCACTCTCAAGTCAAGACTTTCTCCATGTGGGACGATTTTTCAAATTTCCGCACCTCCCTTTCCTACAGTTTCATAAATCAGTTTGGATTCTCCTCGGGCTTGTTGTTGTATTCAAGGAGCTGCTAACATGGTGGCTGTGGTGCTGCTCGCCGGAGGAAACTCTATCCATTCAAATCCTCCAACTCCGTGTGTTATTTATTTATGAATGCAGATAAAAGTAGTTCACATAACCAAATGTGTTGGAGGAGAACGGAGCTGTGCGAAACCAAATGCGAAAATCCCTTCCCAATGCTGCTTTGGGAGTATGTGCTTGGAAAATGGAATAGAGGTTTTGTAGCCGGTTGGTTGTTGAAGGATTCCAAATGTTGAAAGAGGAACGTGTCTATGTGTCTATGTCAGGTCAACGTACGGAATACGCAAATCTTGACGAGGATGAGCATACAGACAGCATATACACTGTCAGTATAAATGCTGGGGCTGCTGAATGACTGGCTTTTTTCCCTCCGCCGCCTTCCTCCTTGTTCAAGTAAACCAATAATATTCAACGAGGACAAGAAAATTTTTACCAAGTCTTTCAAATGAAGAAATGAATGACGATGGATGAAGCTTTGGCTTTTTTTCTTCTTCAACTCTCCGTTCCTTTTGTTCCAAGAAAATAAAATGGATTACGTACTAATTTGTGCATGGATTTGTTAGACGAAGCGGGCTATTTGTTTCTTTGTATCCTCCGAAGTCTTGAGCTAAATTGAGTCAAATTATATTATAACATCTTCTTCTCCTTATAATTTGATTGACTAAAAGTTAATAAGGGCAACAGATTCTTCTTCTCTTGGATGACTGGCTTGGATTGGTTTGGTGGGGATGGAACGGCGCTCAAGAGTCGGCTTCACCTTTTCCGATGAAATCTCACAATTGGACAGGATCGACAACTTTGAACGGCGGAATGGATTTCCCAAAATTTGAGAATTTGTTGATTTATTTTTGAAGATTTGGTGTTGCACACGGTGGATCAAAATTTTGGAAATTTCCACAAGGAATTTTTTGAGTCGAGGTACTTTTCAGGTAATTCGTTTAGCTTGTATATAGTTTTAGTCAATTTGTAAGTATTATTGCGGTGACATGATTTTTTATAGTTTTTTCGGAAATTAGAATTTCCACTAAGTCCCAGTCTGGATTCTCAACTTAGAATAAAAAAGGAATTGCCGTGAAAATCCAAGAATTTACACACAAACTTCCACTCAAAATCCCACAATCGATTTACTCAATCGTCTTAACTTGGGAGCTCAGAGACAAGTCCCACAAAGTTTCAACATCCAAAGTTTCCTTCCACTGAAGACTATTACTCCTCTTCCTTCCCTTCTCGTCAGACACCAAAAAACCTTCAAACAATAGAACAAGGGGATCCAATTCAATTTTGAATAGTTTCAATCCTTTAACACAAAAAAACCACCGGTCTCTCTCTTTTTCCTCTTTTAATTCCTTCCTTCTCTCAAAAACAGTTTGCGGAGCCGAGGAACAATTTCCAATCCTTCAGAGTCAATTCCTCTTTTCCAAAATGAAAAACTCACTCACTTCAGGCAGCAGAGAAACACAACACACATTTGCAGAGGGAAAACAATCACTCCTTCCTATGATGACAACAATGGAAATTTAGTTGAAGTCTTCCGTACTTTTAAAAGAATAGGAGAAGACGAAGTGAGTTGAGTGTCGTCGTCGACTATCTTGGTATGAATTAATCCTGAATACTGGAATTCGTATCTAACTTTTTTTCTTCTGATTTTGGGGTAAAGTTAGAATTTGCCGGGCCGGTATGATGTGATCTGTACTGTAGTATATATTTTGAAGTCAAGGGTTTTTTTTATATTATTTTCCGAGTTGTTCACCGGTCAAAGGGTAGCTGTAGACTGAGGGTTGGGTTGGGTGAGATAGCTGGATTTAAGGGAGTACCGGTACCAAGGGGTCAAATCTGATTTGGCTGGAGGTTAAAAAGATGGGAACTTCAAAATTCGGCCGTAGTTTCTTCCTCGGAGTCTGACTGAACACTGGAGTTGTGATCCGGCTTGAAGTCACTCCACTACTACTTTACAACTACAACCGAGGAGGTTCGCCAGCCTACGTTTGCGTACTACGTCGAAGGGAGACGTGGACTCTTCCAATAGGGGAGGAAGGGTACGGGAAGGACTGGCGTGGAGTTTGGCTTGGGCTATGCTAATACACGTATGACCTTGAGCCTCCCTCCCCTAATCCATTGATTCGAGTGAACTCGGCCAACTCTGCGTAAAAGTTTTGGGAGGTTGGGGGAAATTTTTGAGGGGTCGGCTTCAAGGAAGGATTGTGAATGAAAATCCATGGCCATGCGCGAAACGCAGACCTCTTTCACTCCCAGGGCCAGGTTGGGATTTATACATGGAGAAAGCCATGCACCCGGTTTCCCGGAGCAAGCATTTCCTTCCCATGGTTTTTTTGGTCCATTGATTGATTTTTTTATGGAATATGATGTAAATGAATGAGCGAATACAACACATGAACCAAGGTGTGGATTTCTTTTTATTTGTTGGAGGATGGTACGGTGAGGGTAAGTTTAGTATTGTTTTATTTAATAGGAGGTACTTTTTACAATTAATCATTGTATTTTAGTATAAAGGTATGAATTTATTGATTCAAGTATGAGTAGCACGTTTATGATTAACGCGTTTTTGAAGATTTTGTAGATATTAATTAAGCAGTAATCATTACAATGTGATAATAACAATTCCATTCTGAACAACAACACGATTTTTGAAAATGCCAAACAGACCAACTGAAAAACCATAACACAAAGAAGCGGATGTCCAAGAGATAAGAAGGTAACAGAAGCTTTTTTGAATTGAATTTCCGCCGCTCAGTTTAGGAAAAAAAACTAAATAGCAATGTAGTCGTTATGGTTCAAGTGAAGTCTGAATGGCTAAAATATTAAGGTTGAAGTGCGCATCAAACAGGTCAACTAAATGGTGTGTTCCTGCAATCTTTGTTAGTTATGTTTTTTTTACACTCCCCGAGTAATTCCAACTAAAACCAGCTTGTAGGAGAAAAGGATGAAGTTTTTGCTAAGCCCTTGAAGCATATCTGACGGATTTGAACCACCCCAAGACCCCCCGCCGGTTAACATTGCGCCAAGGTTGCCGACTGTTTTCTTCTCAGTGTCAGACAAACGAACCCCTAATTTAAATCTTCTTCAGGAACGAATCTGTCTGTAAGTCTAGGAAGAGGTATTGTTGGTCGCCATTGCAATGCAATTAGAGATATCTCTGGATTAGCTCTCCCTCCCCATGTCCTCCTCTTATTCGGACAATCGTATGCAAATGCAGTTATTGATCTTGTGGACTCATTCATTATTATTTCATTCATGCATCGTCCGACAGTACATAAATTGCACAATGCCAGGATATCATGTTCGCATTATTGTTACAACAGCAGCCATAGCCAAAGAGGTGAACAATGGAAGCCAATGGCAATATCATAATAATATAATGCTTAGTATTGTTGGAACTCCCGAGACTTGGCTAGGCTGGCAAGTCACATTGGTATTCTACTCGTTCTGTCTGCCATGCTATCGCAATTGTCGTCATTATTATTTTATTATAATATTGTTATTGTCATCGTAGGATGACGGAATGCAGCGTAGGCATGAAATAGTAGAACACGGTGAGTTCCACGCCACGCTACTTGCACATCCGTCAAAAAATACTACACGCAAATGGGCCCCTGTTGTTGTTGTAAAGGGAGTATTTGGGCTCGGCTAGGAAGGGTTTTCCTCTTTTTTTATTATATTGTTGCCTATCGTCACGGCGTCACGTGACTTGGGCGGAAGGGAATAAGTAGAGCTAACGTAGCTAAAGTTAGATTAGAGTCGGAGCCATTCATTTGGAACTCGGTACACATTGATTGCCTTCCTCCTACATTCCATTCCATTCCTCACCTATAATTTTCACCAGCGCCTTGTATGATCTCAAAGACTCCGCCGCAGCAGCAGCTTGCAGCAGCGCAGATCTCCCAAACTACATAGTACGACCAAACTAAACGACTACCCTGACTAGACTGTGAAGATTGAGGTTTTTAATTAAGGATATCCATGCAATAATTCCAATTAAACCCAATTTGGTAAAACCACCTCATGGAGAGGAAAATATTTAATCTACATATAATTTAGCTAAACCGGAAACCAAACTTGATATTCCTTCAAGTTACGACAAGGTTTACAAACATGAATTGTTTTACTTTGTAAAGGGAAGGCGCATTTACCCAACCAACATTAATGTCTATTTTGATTCCCATAGTTGTTCATCCCTTCTGAAAATGAAACCTTGTCATAAATATAATTCCCCTACACATAAATAAGTTCAACATTCCACATCCACTTGTTTTTTTTTAACTGCATTGCCTCCACTGGTCTGATTCGGAGACATGGGGAAGAAGGGAAGGGGGAAAATCTCGTTTCCTTGAGTTTCTTTACCTTCGTTTTCCTTTTCTTCATAAGCTGGGGACGCTCACATACATGGTTGGATGGTAAGGCCAGGGAGGATGGCCGCAAATACTTCATACAACGTGAGACCTCCCTTACTACATTGGATTGCATTGCATACCTCCACGTTCAGAACATGTGCAAGGATGGGATTGGATTGGAAGGGAAAAGGAATATGGGAGCAGAAAACCACACCACACATATCCCAGCCAGCCCCAGTGTATGTGTACAAAAGCCCCGGCTCAAGCTGGCCAACTGCCGGGTGCCTAAATATTAAAGAAGATGCTTGCTTTTCTCTCTTATTGCGAGGAGTTCGATCCAAGACGAAACGTGTTTACTTGAGCGTGTAATCGAATCTCTAATTAATTTATTTCCTTCTCTAATGTCTTATACGATCAGTGTGTCGACTAAAAGGGCCTCTTCAATCCCCCCGTGCATGCACATCCAAACCTCAAAAACCCAACACTGCATGCAACCATGTGTGTTTAAGTCTACTACAATGGTTCAACCAAATACCTACGTTATGTGCATACAATTTTTCCCCCTTCCTTCCTTCAAACCAATCTAGTTTCCCATCCAAAAAATTTTGGGCCGAAGTATTTATTATTTCACATTTCTAATAATTACTCCTTGAATAATACATTAGGATGTATTTCCTTAACAACTCGTCATGCTATACTACACATTGTAAGGATTGCTTAAACTTGCATGTATTGCTTGTAAATTTTTGTTACGATGCAATGGATTTTAAAGTACCCTGCCGCCTTCTCTTCAAGCATGCTACTCAAACCTTTCACTTATTCACGGAAATTGTAACTACTACATTTACAATTTACAACAGAGTCGCTTGAGGAGCCGACTTGACTGTAAAATTGTGGGTTTATTAATTCATAACACATTCTTGGATATTTCGAGTATCATGATAAATCCTCGTGTTACTTAAATGAAATGCACCATACCGTGTTCCTAATGTTAACTAAATTATCAGGAAGGTATTTCTACAATATTAATTCCCAATAACAATGTAGGATCACACCATACTGCACGTCAGATTAAAATGCCGAAATAATAATTCCAGTCTAGCAGGACATTTTAAAGTCTCTAAATTTTCAGACAGCCTTAAAACTCTAAGAATTTCATTCAAATCAACCAACTAAACGCAAATACCTCCTCGCTCAATATCAAAAAAACTTGAGCAAATATAATACATTTTAAGCATGAGCAAACAAGGAAACCAACAACATTCACAACCAACCCAGAGCCCAAAGAATAGATTTAGTTAGTTGGATGAGAGTTTGAATTGCATAAAGGACCACGAACGAAGTGCACCGCATGGAGTAGTACACATAGTACACTCCACATACACTAGGACTTCCCTTATTTGGACCAACATTCCAACTTTTCCTTTTACAACTAACTACTACAATACCACGTACGATCTCTGCGTTCCTCCTATAGTACCATTCAAAGCAATTATTCCCCTGCATTGTATTATCCAGGATGGAAGTGTAAGTGGCTTTTACGGCTAATACATTAAGGCGTTTGTATAGCTTATATAGTTTGTATGTAATTCCATTTCCAGCCAAAACTACATCCCAGAGCCCTACGCGTATGTTCTTAATTCACGCTCTCCTCCAGGCCATAAAAATATTTTCCCTTCTTCTCCCACCATCCATCCAACCAACCTAAACATAAACTTTTTTTTCTTCAAATCCCTTGTCCTTTCCCAGCCCTCTTTTAATATCATAATCAAAATCATGATGTCTACGCCACCAACAAACATAGTCATCCCCAGGATCAAACATAACATCTTCTCAAATGCTAAAATATAAAATTCTGTGCACGTCACCCTCAACAAATTCTCTTCACATGTACAAAATAATCCTCAGTTCAGGTCATGGGAAATGCCATGCACGGATTCTCTACATATGATTCCGTAATATAAAAATCTAAACGTTAGCAGATGTACTAATTGGAAGATATAATTTACCCCCCAGTTTTCAACAAAAAAAATATATGATGATGATTATCCTTTGTGTACTGCCAGTCTTGATACCTAATTCATTTTACATTCGGAGCGGAAGGAGAGCCGGTCTGCCCTCAAAAACTTTAGGCTTACGATACAATTCTCTGTAAACACTCATGCATTGAATTCGTGCTCTACGTTATAAACCTCGTTGCTCACTCTACCAAACCCTTATCTCTCCTCCGTGCAATAATAATTTATTATGTATGCGTTAAATTCCATTTACTTTACATTTAACGTTTTTTTTTCATCCATACACTGCTTAGCCACTACCTTCCCCCCTGATTCTTCCCTTCTATTATGTCCTCGCATGCACGAATGAGTAAATTGTAGACTACAAACTCCTTTACTCCTGGGCTCCCTTCGTACGTACGTAATATACGGAGGTTGTGACTGAGATAAGATTTTAATTACAATTACATACATTACTTACTGCTTAACGTGCGGAGGGAAGACAAGGGCTTGTGCTACGCTCCAACTCGTTTCTTCAACTTCGTGGTTCATCCCTGTAATGTATTTTCCATGAAGGGAGTCAAAGGTACCCAAAAAAGCAGGTTTTTGTTTTACCAACCTAACGCGCAGAAGAAGAAGAAGACAAGAAAATATCCTATCCCTCCTACCTGGTGTTGGTTGCACGCAGAGAGAACAAAACTATGGTGCGTTACAAATGCTGCTGGAAGAATCCAATAAGTGAAACGAAACCATAAACCGAGAGAGAATTTCTTTTCAGGTTTCAAGTGAGCCACTTGCCATCGTAGTCTCTGTTCTTGGTTCGTTGGCAATTCCTTCTATGAATCCTGAATGCCCAAGCCATAAAAAACGACGTTTTGATATCCGTGAAATTATTTAAATCAACGGATCACCATGTTAAATAGTACAGGTCACCTGCACACCCTGGCCACAACCGCGGCAATATATTTTACAATTTAACGCACATTTTACATTCTACCATTAACATTCCCTTAAAAGGAAACCCCTTGTTTTTGACATTGACATTGCACGCTGGCAGCGTCTCTAACGCTGCAATTTGCAAGTCTTACTCCCAGGGAAGGCAATTAGATTTGCATTCATTCCGGGCTTGATTTCTGTGAAATACTGCTCCGCGCACCAAGTCGGAAATGGCCAGGTGCAGGCCCCTTGTTCAAAAAATTCATGTTTGAATGCCTTGATAGCATGCAGGGACAAAGGACATGCAAAAAGATAAATGTCAGAGGAAGTGAAATATTTTCAGTGGGACTTGAATCAATATCTGAATGTCAGGGTTCAACGAATACCATTTCTCATCCAAGTTAACCATATCCATGTCCAATAAGACGAGTGTTAATTGTTACAGCAAATCCTAATGAACCTAAACCACAAAATTTAAAATTGAGAATACAAATATTTGAGTATCCAATTGAATCCCTCAAAATAATTCACAAAACACGTTCTCGTGTAACCTGGCTGAGGTGGAACAAAAATGTCCCCAGGGTGGTGAGTTGGCAAAATTTACGCCCGACGAGATCGTAACTCATGTCTGATCCTGAGAACACAATAAAATCATGCAGGATGGAAATTATATTGGCGTCACTGGAATGATGCAAAGAAAAAAACTAAATGATCATGTAGTTTGCAATTATTTAGGACTCATCTTTGTGGCCTTAGGACCTTTCACACCTCGACAACTCCTCCGTCGAAAGTGGCAAGATTAAAATGCCAATTCCCTCCCCACATCCCATTTACTTATGATTCAGGGTCGAACAAATAAATTTCACGAATTATTAGTGAGGGGCAACTTATTGGAGTTGGTCACCTCAAAGGGAAATACGAGTGAGTAGAAAAAAAATAGTTACAAAGAGTTCCTTCTCTGAGCGGTAAAAACCAAAAGTTCACGAAGAAGAGGTGTGGTTACACTTAAAAGTTATCGCGTTTTTTTATGGGGTTGAATTGTGGATCTGGCGGCCACGCACGGTCTCACCCGTAAAAAGGATGTGAGTGTGTCTGTCTTATTACCTCTGTTGATTTGCTCATAACTCATGCATAATTTACTTCGAGTTGTCGGAATCTAATATGGAGTTAATTTCCTCTTTCAAACGGCGCATCCTGTTGTTCAGACACTACTAAGGCAGCAAGCATTTCGATTTGCCGGAGAATGAAGTCGTACGTTGCGTTGAACGCCTAATTCCAAGGCAAGGCACGGCACGGCAAAATTAATCCGCATCCCTCATTGCTTAGTGCTCTAATTTGAATTTCAAAAGCTCGCATGCGCTGAGAGATGAGAAGGAAATACTTACTGCGCATGTTTCGTGGAGGTTGAACTGTTTTTTTTTGTGTATAGTGGGGGCAATAGAGTTCAAGCCAAAAAAAATTTGTTACTCGTCGACAGGTCAAAATTAAAGAAAATAATCATACATCAATCATCCAATTTGCTAAACGCAAGGGCTAGTTTTCCTACTCTAGAAAAAAAATTAAAACTTGGACATTTGACTCTTTTTCCTGAAGGTGTGTGCGCTTAATGGAGTCTGAGCGTGCACATTGTTCATTTGTGATAAAACCAAAGGGACGCCGCCAAGGAAGGAACGAACTTTTAGTTCAATTTACGCATGGCAGGAATTGGTTGATCATTTAAGGGACAGGTTCTTTGAAGATATCGTTAAGATACAAGAATCACATAAAAAGGGGAAGCTTGGGTTTCTAATGAGAAGTTTTGTGGATAAGAGGGACACTCATTTCCACTCATTAATGTTAATGGCACAGGACCTGAATTTCGTGGATGTATGACAAAAGTCTCTGTGATTGGGAACCCGTGCTTCAGTTTGAAAAAATAACAAAGAACTCTAGAAGACAAGGGCGGAACATTTTCAGAGTTTATCCACATCCCAATAACATTGTGGTCACAATAAAAATATTATCATTCGTTGGTTTACTTACTCTCGATGTAGTGAACTCCCCTTCAGTCCGCACTCTCCAACGTTATCAATTCTAATCAGCAATTTAATAATATAATTTCTAAATGAAATTAAAATTATCTTGTCTTTCATCAAAAGAAAAATTGGATTGAATGGGAAATTGAGCTTTTTGGACTAAATTTAAATGTAAATTTATCACAAAGTCAACTATTCACAATGCGGAAAACTGGGCATGAATCTTGTCTACGATGATAGACGCAATGGCCAGGGAAGAAGTTGCTCCTAGTAAAAAATGGGAACATATTCATAACGATTAATTCATCCATCCCCATGAAATGAGTAAAGAAGTTATCCTTGCTACATTGTGTTAATAAAGTACAGGATTCTTGAATTGTTGAACACAATTAAATGAATCGTTAAATCTTTGCTAAAAACTGGAATTGATGTGATAATCAATTTTTATCATTTCCTCTGGAAAATGATAGCAAAAACAGGATTATGCAAGGTAGCTTGTGGAACTGAAGAATTTAGATTACATATATGCGAATCACTCAACCTGATTAATTCACACGTCAATGCTAGATGCAATGTAGGTGGTCCAAGCAAGTGCGTGGGCACACTCACTTCAAATGATGGACTGATCCACTGATCCAAGTCCAAACAAGATCTTAAAATTATCTGGGAAATTTATTTGAAGTTCAACGAACTTTAATGGGTAAAATTTAATTTTAAAGAATACGGTTGCTAAAATTTAAATTTTATAGCCTATTCTTATGAACTTGACATTAAAATTACATTTTCCCATAAAAGCCAACAAAATAAACACAATTCTTGTCCTCTACAGCGCTTTGAAATTTTGGAAAGGGGAATTGCTAATTTCGCAGCTTGCTCAAATCGTGATATAAAGTGAAACGTAATATTACCTGGAGATGGACAATTCCTGACATGAAGAACTCGTTTGGATAATTCACCAGTCCCTGAATCAAATACAAAGTCGTCTACAAGATTCCCGTCTTCATCCAATGCTTGAGCTCGAACTCCAGCTGGTCCACTAGAAAAACAACCTCATTCCTCTTATAGACGTTCAATTTCACATTAACATCACTTATGTAATAAAATATTAGCAATCAATTTGACAGTCGGTCGTGGTCGTGAGGATCAGAGCCAATCCACGACTACTCTACTTAATATTCCTCCTTGACTAACGTACGCTAATGATGTGGATATTTAATTGGGCAAAGAGCGCTGATTATTAGTGGGACATGATGGTAACTTACAACAATGCCACACATGCGAGCACATGTGAGTTTAACATATCCAAACTAGTACTCTTAGCTACTTTGTTTACCGCTCCAGTAATAAGCAGGAGTCAAGAAAAAGCGTGGGCAGTGTGCCATCCACTCCCATTCGCCATGGATTTGAAGTTCCATCTAACGAACATGTTTTCATTATGTGAGCAAAATCTGAATTGTGAATTCATCAAGGACAGGAGCACGAGGAGGGGAAGAAAAAAGCAGTCAGTCAAGCCGCATGCATGAAAACTAAAAGCATCAAGTCCAGACAAGCTTAGTTTGCTTTATAATAGACTTTGATTGGATCCTTTACTAAAACCTTATAAAGAAAATTAAATATCCCAGAAGAACCTGACTTGACTCGGACTACTGGCTTTGGTTTTTGCTGATTGCCTACACGACCATCCACTGCCAACCGCACAGCAGGGTTTGGTTAGGTTGTGTACGTATACATCCTCTTAATTTCACTACTTCACTACAAAAAAAAGTGAGCATCGATCTAAAAACATTGGTGCCAATATTTTAGGAGAAACACCCATCCTTTGCATGAGTACAAGTGTAATGTTTTTCGCCTACGCTTTTATCTAGTCCTTAGCACGGTTTTGCTTTTGCCATTACCCTTTGCGCCTAGCCCATGTAATGATGATGAGTCATGCATGCGTGCAATTTGGCTATTGAAATCTCATTTCTAATTCTAATTCTACGATGGCGACGGGCCACGGCTGAGTGGCTAACTAACTATTGGAACCTTTTATGAATTGAAAAAAAAAATAGTGAGAAAACGGAGTGTTGAAAGATTTCCACTCCCTAGTGAATGTGGAACACTCCGTCCTCATCATTATTCATGTAGATTTCAAATGACCGATTCATATTTAGAAATTGAGGGAAGGGCATTAATAGTGAGCGGAGCTAAAAGTCATTACGTGAAGTGTATATGCATGCAAATGTCGCACTTCATGGGACATATCAAATGATTCAAAGCACAAATACCACACTCACTCACTCCGGCCTCCACTGTCAATATTGACAATTTCAGAATTTAGACTCATCCTGTTTTCAAATCAAATCCCCCTGTCAGAATGTCAAAACTATTTATCAACCGTGCAAGTTGACTTGCTAGATTGTTTTTCCTTCAGGGATTTACAGGAGCAAAAATTAAACTTTGAAACGAGTTGACATGTTCGCAAATATAGGAAAAATGTCATTGGAAATTCAACAATGATGTACTAAAATGCGCAGCGCGACTTAAAGAAAAATCAATCGTGAGTTTAATCAGTATGTATGTGTTTGTATCAACGGATTGAATCTTTGGATTTCTCATTTCCCCTGTTCCTCAATGTTAACAAAACAAATATTCCAATGCGTGTGGTCAATCCTGTATATCCATTGACCGACAACAGAAAATATTCACTCTGCTCCAAAAGATTTAACCATGTATTAAAGAGAAAAGTGTTTTGGCATTCAGCCATCCTAAACCTCTTTGATCAGAAATGTATGACCTACCACTCCCCGCTCGTTCGGATTCTGTAACTAAATAATCATCCTTCCTAAATCCCAATTAATCCACCGTGACGAATCAAACAAGGAACCATTTGCAATCAAGGCTCGTTAGGAATGATACGGCATGGAATTTAAATGGCAGAGCAAGTAATACATGCAAAGAGGACGAAGGAGAGAAGAACAGAGTTAGTCGTTACACAGCCGAGTCCTTTTACAAATGCATGTTTTGTCTTTTTGAATGCCTGGGATTTCGGTGTTCTTGTGAATGAGCCCCCATTTCTATTTGAGTATCAAAGGCTGAAATCTCACTCACACACAAACAATCTGGCCTTTCTAGTTTTGTACTTCCAAACCCATCCCCATCCCTGGATCCCTGTAGAACAACAAACTGATTACCTTCTGGTTTCTACTTAAACATCCATCCTATTCCTCCTGTTCTTTCCGAAGGCTGGGACTCCTTAATGCATGGCCTGAGTTTTCCAGCCCCACACTTTCTCTCGCTTTAGGAGCTGGAGGAAATGAATGTTTTTTTTCAAGAGACGGGAGTGAGACAATTCATTAATTCGATGGAATTGCATTTGGAAAACGGGAACGAGGGAACGTGCCAAGCCACAGCTCAGATGCAACCCATGCCAACCAAGGAAAAGAGAAGCAAGCATAGGATCCCTAATATACTAAAACCAAGCCAACTTTATCAAGCTTTGCGGCCCTTCCCATCGCCCGCCCTTCCCTCCAGAATCTTCCAGCAAGGGTGAAAATGCCTTAAATTCACCAGAATGACCTAAGAAAATAGAAACCCACGGAATGGGCGGTTCGGTTCGGCTCTGTCTGTCTCCTTCACTGTGGATCGAACTACTCTACTTTTATTCCTGGAATTTGTCAACGCTCCTCCTTCCAACGAATGTTTTCTTGGGAGGTCGTCCTTGGGTACAGCCTGATTCCTTAAACCAAGGAGAATTGGAATGAATATGCAAAACAAAGTTGTTTGGGAAGCGTGATTGAGTCTCATGTCATTCCTGTTAAACCCATACATGATAAATTTCTCGCTTGGCTAGGGGGGTACTTTAAGTCACTCATCTGCATCAATCAACTTTTACGAATCTACCCACATTCGGTTGCATGCACAATACTTTTTCCTTCCTTGCATGTGTGTACCTAGTATTTAGATAAGTATCTAATCAGGACACAACCAAAGAAATAATAAAAAAGTAAAGGGAAAAAAAGTTTTGTCATGTAACCTTGCTTCAAGTCAGGCAAAGCACGCATTTTACATGATTATTTGTTGGCAGACAACACAAACCGTGTCAGTTTTATGTCTCTTGTTCTCGTGTGTTTTTCCTCTTCTGTTCATTGTAATTTGTGGGTGTAATGGAACAGTACATTGGATTAGATACGTTCCATGCCATGGCTTTAAGTACTCCTGTCAAACTATGTTTAATGTATTGAGGTTGGCTTGGGACGGCATTGACATCACCTCCACCAGAGAGAATCTCGTCATATATCTGCCAAATCTGACGACGACGACAACCAAGATATTTTTGCATCGAGGCAGAGCAGACATTGTAATTTACTATTCCACCATCCGCCACTCTAAGTTCAACATGTATGACAATGTGTGGCTCAGGCAGGCAGAGCCAGGAATAATGTGACTAACAAGTTGTGTAAACATTGTATGGTGAGTGTGAGGATATGTAATTTAATGTGCGTGCAATAGAATAGAATAGCATCAAAATTCAACTCAAAAGTTTATCACCCTTCCATTTAAACATGTCAGGATTCCCTCTTCATAATCAGTAAAACAAACACCGGAGAGAATAATTTTTTTTATATTAATCCGTCTTCATGCAGACGCATTTTACATGGTAGCCTCATCACATTACTAAACAAGTAAGCTGGAAACCCGTCATCCTCTAATACTGTAGAAGAGTTTACAAAATTACTAGACGTGCTAGCCAAGAGAAAAATTACGCTACAAGCCAGCAATCGAAAGAAAATGCTAGGGTAAAATTATAGGCGTGCACTAAAAGTAAATGTAGAATGCAATGAGGGCTTTCGCAATAATAACACATTACCAAATACTTTGCACAACAGCAAGCAACCCATCACTTAAGTTTTCCTAATTTTGAAATCCTTTGAAACGTTGCCGCATTAAGCCAAAGCCCAATTTTTACTTTGTCTTTCTCACAAACACGCAAAAATAACGGCTCATTAGGTTTTGTGTTTATGTTTGTCTGTTGAAGCTGAGCTGCAGTAGTGTCATGTCAAGTATTGCCCCCCAGACAAAAAAACAGTAGGATAAACTGTCAGGAAGTTTGACTTTGACTATCTTGCACTCAACTATTTGCACTCAACTCGACGATGAGTTTACGGGTGGATCCATGGACACGAAGAGAAAAGCATTTGACTCCTAAAACAAAGTACTCTCAACTTTACTACCTTCGTTCGTAAATTGGTAAATTAAAACCTAATTAATTCTTCAACGCGGCAAGGTTGTACGGTGCACAGTAACTCGCATTCCCTCAATATTTTATTGCTTGCGAAATTGTCTTTTTCCCAGCCTAGGCTAAGGTTGACGAGGACATTATAATGTGGACGTGGGGGGAAGACATACTCCATGCTATTAAATGCCGGTTCGATTTTATTGAACCCAAAAGGGAGTAAAAATACTAAAAGGAAAAAGGGCCGAAGGAAACGAAGACGGTCAGCAAGTAGAGGAGTCATGCAGTCGTCCAATCGATAGCAAAGCTGAAACTAGAGCTTACTACACTAGAACTTTAACGGCAAAACCTTCCATCCCGTTGCACAAAGTACAGTGTCGGTGTTGACTGCATGGAGCCCAATTATTGGATGGCTTAAATTCCACCTTTCAAAACTGAGTCGTGGATTGAAAGTTCGGACCGTCCGAGTAGGGCTAGTCGAGTAAATGCAAACGCAAAGGAGAACAAGCATGCAATATGTATTTAAGCAGTTGAGTCCAATCCTGCATGAATGCCTGGGGTATCACATTGTAATAAACACAGTAATTTGATACATTTCATTGTGAAACCTTTTACAACTCGTATCCCTGGGTCCCACCTATTCGCAGCTTCGAGCATTTGGTGATCCATTTTGCAGGAAGCCTGGGCAGCAGGTAGGTGGGCCTTTAGCATATTATTATGCAAGTAAGGCTGTCTCTGATTATGAGGTTGAAGCCCAAGGAACAAACAGTAGGTTACTACTTAATTCTACACGTGGAAACGGTAGATTGTATCATGTAGACAAATTATCGAGATATTATGAACTAAACTACGATGGTAAATATTGATTATTCTCAAGCGCGCGAGGAGAAATGGGCGTAATTCTGGTTTTCATGTACAAAATTGAAATACATGCTTTAAGTTCGTGATGGGAACTGAGTACTGCTACTACTACTACTACACCCTAGGTTAAAAATATGGATTTCTTAAAAAATGCTTACCGAGTGATATCCCCTGGTCCAATGTCTGGAACATATTTTCTAAGAGCCTTAAGTTGGAGGGATGTAAAGACTGAGCGAATCATTTCTTCTGCACCAAACTTGGCGTACTTAACTGCCAGCTTCTGGAAACCCCTGTGCCGGACGGAATCAGAGAAATCCTTCAGATCAAAATCGGTCCACGAGTAACCTACAAGTTTCAGATACTTTACTCAATGTTACGCTTTTCGTCGGTACTAATTACTGTTCAAAAATTTCTTACCTTCTCTTTTCCAAGCCAAAATGGCATTTGGGCCGAGCAGAACTCTTCCATCCATAGTGGGTGTGAAATCTGAAGCAAAAAAAAAGGGGATTTTGAAAAAATAAATCAACAGCAGCTAATGGAATAAAACTACTTACGGACTCCCAGAAATGGAAAGCGAGGGTCCGGTACCTAGACAAGGAAATTGTACTCGGATAAGAATGGTGAAGAGAAGCGGAGCTGGAAAATGTAGGGTAGGCAGCTTAAGAAGTAAGAAAGGTTGAGGAATGAGAGAGAAAACACAACATTTATACAAAGAATTGGAATGGAATAAGAACTGAACGAGGCCCAGTCAGTAGTCAAGATCCTAAAAGTCTGCTGATGAAGAATGAGTTTCTTCCTAACAAAGCTTCTTGTTTGCTCGCTACGCTTTCTTGCCTTTCTTTTTCGTCTTTCTCGCCATTGAGGCTTCCCAATACCCGGAGTCGTATAATACTCCTGGTAGGAAAAAGCCCTCTCCCTATACCATTTATATAAAGGAACCGAGCTGACGCTGATGACTATGACTCTGATGGCATTTGAATCATACGGTTTAGTTTTATAGTTACTACGTTCCAAAAGCCATGTAATAGTCATAGCCAAAACCAGTCAGCCATGTGGTATCTCTAGAGAAAACAAGACACAGAAAGGATCGAGTCCCTTCTTCTACTCTACCCGGAGAAATAATGAGGGACTCACGGGATATATATTTCCACGGATTAGGCTGCATTTCTCAGGGCTTAGTAGAAGGTATTCCCCTCGGAAGGGTATAATTCGAGGTTCTGAAAACAATAAATAACATTAGTTTAAAATAGGTTTAACTTTAACATTTTAACCATAGTTTGGGAATCGATTGTTTCGGGGAAGACTCTGAACGCCACAATAGTAAATAAAATGGGGAAGTGTTTAGGAACATCCAAAATAATTATCCAGAGATTGGATGACCTTTCAGAGATAAAATGTGGGTTTAGTGTTATTTCAGAAAAGTTAGAATTTCAAACTGCTATTTGTACGCTTTCTTACAGTCGGCCACCTACAATATAATGAGAACTTGGTCTGTTTGAAATTAGCGGATAAAAACTTTAAATCTAGTGCAGGTATTCTGCAAGAATTTTTCAAAGTCGAAATTAAGCGAGTCTGGGAGGGACTCTTGTGGGTTTCCAATAATGTTGGTAAACTTTGCTTGACTTTAATTGGTATCGGTTTATATATAATACTGACCTCGACTACAGCCTGACATCTCCGCTAGACGATCCGAGTGAAGGCCACCGCAAGTTAGAACAAATTTCGATCGGATTTTCTGTGAAAAAAACATTTTTTTTTTAAATAAGCTTTGAAGTCAAAGAGTCGAAGAGATATTTCTTCACACGAACTCTTTCGTAATCATTTCTTTTGAAAAGACGGAACTAGAAACCAAACCTTAAACCCCAAAACCGACCTAGCCTATCTAAATTCCAATCCCAGGGATGGGAGTGAAAGTAGGGAAGCACTCGTCCTCATCCTGGATGAGACGCCCCAAGCACTTCGAATTTCATGTTGGGCACTGGGGAGTAAGAGTCAGAGAAGGAACGGCGTAGGCTCCCGTGATACAACTTTTTGGCACAATCATATCATAACTCTGCAGAGCCCTCGCTGTGTTCAACTCGTAATTTTACTCCCAGAAAAGTAATTTTTCCTATTACATACCAACATTTCATCTCTGAAATGGAGACATATCACACAACGGCTGTAATATGATGTTCCGTATTCCTCCATTACGGTCAAATGAAACGCTCCCTGAGGGAAAAACTATGAGTTGTGGGGGAGTTCTTTCTCCATTCTCCGTATTACGATCTCAGATTACTACATTATTACGACATACGTAGTTAAACTCTGAACCAAACTCTCAACTCAAGAGGGTTTCAGGCCAGGACCAGGTTAGAGGAGGGCGAGAACGGGTTGACATTAGGCACGGAGGAAGTGTCCCACAAAAACACTTATTTCTTCACCTTCAATTCAGGCGCCCTTGTTTCTTTTCGCTAATGGCCATTATGGACGTGATAAAACAACCGGGCTCTTGCTGTGAAAAGCAATACCAAAAAGTGAAAATTATAATCAAGTGTCTCGCCTACGTACTTCTCCAGCTGCACTGCAGACTACAACAGGATATTCACTTCCCTCTCTTGCAATCTGGAATCTATTTACTAGGAAGTTCAAGTAGGTCTGTCCTCCAGCCTTGGTAAAATTTGTAGCATATGATCGTGTAACCAGGCCCTGTTGAAATAAGTCCATTTATTAAATCCATGTGTATTGGATGAAATTATTTAGTTCTTTTTGATTTCTGAATCATCTACCTTACCCAATCAACAATACCAGTTTCAGGGGACCATATGGCAAGTGAACCCTGGAAAGGAAGATATAAGTCAAATACCAAATAAAAAGGACGGACAGGGCATTTAGAGAAAGTATGAGAAAATATAACTCACTTGGCAATAAGGTTCATAGTCTTTGATTTGATGCGCTTCGACAAGCTTGAGATTTGACACATTGTTGTCCAAGCCACGCTGGAACAAATCCTTCAATCTTGGGATTTCATCTGGCAAGGCCACTATTAATTTTCCACACTTCTTGTATGGAATGCCATTTTTATCAAAGTAAGAATAGGCAAGACGACTCCCTTCGACACACAGCCTGAAACATATATATAAACAAAACTTTTTATGTCCTGTGCAAGAATTGCTTGCTAAAGGGAATTTAAAGACGCTATTTTTTAGGTTATGAGCGTGAATCCGCTCACCACCAAGTGGCACGATTGAGCAATGACAGTGCTAAAAAGTACAAACGGATAAACGCGTGAAACACGTGCGGCGGAACACCTTGCAAAAAGCTCGGTGTGGGCATGGTCTGACTGAATGCGCTTTTCGGGTAGGGACCGGGGATGTCTTAATAAGTACAAGTTAATTAAATATTATAACCCATACTTAGTATTTTCAAAATTTCTTACCGAGCTTTGAGGGATCCAGTCTTATAGTAAATTCCACAATGTATTACACCACTGTTTCTCCCAGTCTGGTGCATTCCTGGAAACCACAAAATATTGTTAATCTAGTTAGACAATAGGTGTTGTAAGCCTAGAACTATTTTTTCAGTGAGAGAAATAGCTTCAAAGATTTGAGTTGATGAAAGTTAAGTTATACAAAAACTTAAATTGACTCTCGTCGTCGCTTGTCGTCGTACGAAAGCACAATATATGTAAGAAAAGCGTAGATTCAAATTTTGACTGGGCTAAAAGAAGAGCCACAAAATATCAATGCGAGGATCAAAAATTGCGTTACAACGTGAGCAAAATTCATTTATCAAAAAACTCTCCTGTGTCCCGACGTGCTTGGAAATACTAATACAAGCCCTACTCACGTCCCCTCCTCGAAGGGAACGACTCATGAGATTTCTCTCTTTCGGAAAGCACACGAAACTGAATCATTTCAAGCTGACCTAATTGAATCTTTTTTTCATTCAGTTTCACGATACTTTGAAACTCAAACTTCTGGAAAGCAGGACAACTCTACCGATTTCTATTAGTAGGAACCCTGTCCTGTTATACAATTAAACTTATAAAACAATAACTTTTATGAAGTTAGATTTGACGGGAGAAGTAGCTATGTAGTGCTTTTCCGAATTCTAGTTAAACATTATGAAACAGTATGCAAGCACAAATTTCATAACAATCATGATTTTCAAATCCACCAAACAAAGAAAATTCTATGATTTCCTTTCCTCTAAGCAGTAGAATGCGTAGAGAATTTTTGAAGGTGATAATGTAATAAAATGCAAGTATGCTACTAAATGTGCATGCCAATATGCAAATTTTCTAAAAACATTACGGCGTAGCCTCGCAAAGTTCCAGAGAGCATCTATTAGATTACAAAATCAGCTTAGAAACCTCGAAGCAAAAATCCAAGAACAGTGTCAAATTTTACAAAGCATACCACAATTCCCCGTATCCTTGCTCAGATGGATTCAGTGCAGCTTAGGAGCGTTAAAAATCAGAATAGTGTGTAATAACTTGTAAATCATGTCTTCAAACAAACCTGTTGAAGCAATTTGTAAATAAATGTTTGTTACACTGATTGGATGTTTCTGCTTCACAGTTTAGTGGCGGAAGATGTGAATAAAGAAAACCATCGTTAAATTGTAAACAATAGAAAATGATTCAGATCTGATAAAATAGCGATCTTGTTTAGTTGGGTGACTCGGTAAACCAGTCGATTAGCGTTCACCGCATTTAACGTACAAATATTAAAGCAATACACATGTAAAACATTCATCTACAGACATTCTTCCTGAAAACATTTTTCGGCAGTTTGCCAGCCAGACTTGAGAAATAATGTTTAGCCAGGATTGCGTGTATCTCTACAATACCAGCGAGACCAGTTCCCGATTATTTCCCTTATGTGGCACGCACGTCCTAATGCAAGTCATCCTGATCTGATATGATATTTGTAGAAACTACTTTTATGAGAGTTTACATACATGGGTGGGTCGCCAGAAAGCCACAAAAAAGTTTGAAAAAAATACTTTAAATTTTATATTTAGGTAACCGTATGTAATTAAGATTAATACACTTTTTTTAAGCTTGCTTATCTTATAACCGGTTGCACCAGTATAGCACATACAGTCATAACCACTGGCTTAACTCATAAAAAATAACCAAATCAAACAATTAAAACTAAAAGAAAAGCTACGTCAATTTCAATTAAGCGAAGTACAATAAGACAAAGTATGTTCCCTCCAACACTACACAACGCATGTTTTATTACTGATGTGCTCTCAATTCTTAATTATTTAACGGAATTATCCAGTTTGTTTTGGAATAACAAGTCTGCATAATCATAAATGACACGCCGTAAACAAATTGATAAAACTAAAACGGGGGACCAGACCAATCGAATCGGCTGCCCATATGATTGAACGGTGACCGATTGGTTGATTGAGGACATTGCGGCCTGAGTAGAATACACATTGTGTTAGTTAACATTAATCTCAATGCAAAATGTGAATGTATATATAGAAATGGAACTGTAGAACGGAAAACGTGATGCACTGCCAAATTATTCCATGCAATGAGCTGTGCAATGCGTTGCCCGTGTTGTGTGCTGTGCATGGCAGGGGAGAACGAGGCATTGAGAAGTGTACGACTTCAAATCCCGTTTTCTACACCAATGGGGGTGTAGCTCAGATGGTAGAGCGCTCGCTTAGCATGCGAGAGGTACGGGGATCGATACCCCGCACCTCCAATTACTTTTTTAAGCTTTTTTTCTAAATACAAACATTGTTTTGTTTTTTTAAAAAATATTCATAAAGATTTTTGAACTAGAAATTTTGTTTTCCTCAGCAAGCGTTAACTTCTTTTTTTTAAATTAGTGTACATTTAGAGGTTTTTGTTGTTTTAGCCCTTCGTCGAGTGAGTATTGCTCAACACACATCAGAAAAAGAACATACAATAATGGTTAGGTTATACAAGCAATGTCAACTTTGTTTGATAGGATTCTAGTCAAAGTAATGTCAACTGTGAAACATAACTGCCTGAAATTGATTCATTGATTGATTCATTTCTTAAGAAAAAATAATCCTGCACTCCTTTTTTTTTAAAAAAAAAAGAGTCTGACTTATGTCTTTAAACCTTTCTCAAGTCAAGCATTAGCTTAATTCTTGTATATTTGGGAAATGAAATAGAATCACGCGATATATACTCTGCTCTAGAGGCCAGCTTCAATGACACCATGCGGATCCCTACAAAAAGCAAAGTCATCCAGCAGGAGTACACTGCAAGTAGAGTTTCGGTAAGCTCCCTCCCTCCAAAAATCTCTTTGTTGGATTGTCCAAAGTAGGTTAGACCAAGCACAGTTATAAGGGAAAAGCTAGGCAGTGAGTAATGAAATACCCTCGTGGACTAATTTGGTCCGGATTCATTCGATGAGATGATACACGGACAGACCGACTAACCACTATAAACGGATTACCAGGCTCCCTACCAAACCTCGTCTCTATCTTTGACATGAATGATACAATGATATAGTGCTGTGGGTCCTAACGTATTATTTGGCTTTGCTCTTCTTCTCATGAGCCAATTTGAGAGTACTAACTCCAATGCTGGCTGGTCCAACTCGTCATTGTTAATAATATTAGACACGAGGATACTGTGCTGTACGTGCTTGAATTCCATGGCTTTAGACGAGAGGGGAGAAATATACGGAAAAGTTTAGTAAAACTAAAATCCATCCATGTTTTAGTATCCTCCTTTTGGGATCAGG
>JAAXYW010001021.1:0-26191 GCA_036851895.1 Orthonychiurus folsomi
CATTTACGTACACAGAAGGCAGCCTCAGGAAAAACAATTTCTTAAAAACCTAAGGCACTAGACTTAATATTACTGTCGCCAGGTAGCTGGAAGCAGAATTATGCACATTTGATTAGGTGCTCCTGCATTAGTCCGCACGATACATAGTCTGGGTATCAGATTACAGGAATCAGCACCACAGAACCACGTCGACTGGCATAGATCTAGACTAATAAGATGTTTTGTTTTCAGCGACCTAAACTCAAATGCGCAATTTGTTGTTGGACTGGCCTTGTGCACGCTGGGAACCATTGCTTCAGTTGAGATGTCCCGTGATTTGGCTCCAGAAGTTGAAAAACTGTTGAAATCATCTAATGCATATCTGAGAAAAAAGGCTGCACTTTGCGCATTCCGAATTGTTCGGAAAGTTCCAGAACTTATGGAAATGTTTCTTCCTGCATGTCGGACTCTTGTAGCAGAGAAGAATCACGCAGTTCTTATTACCGCCGTCACCCTCGTTATTGAAATGTGTGAGAAATCGCCAGACACCTACAACTACTTCAGGAAGGTTAGTGAGCGATTTAATTGCAATATTAAGTACTTAGTGCTAACTAACTATCTATCACATTTTACTGAATACTGAGTTCCGTTTGTTGCGATTTAATACATGTAAATTAAGCACTATACCATTCATTACACTAATCCCATTGCGAACTATTTGTTATTATTGGATTTTTGAAGTTTCATTTGGTGTTTGTCGACATTTATTGTTGTAGATTTGGAATTTACTTTTTTTGATTGTGATTTGTTCTTAATTTTTGTCCTGAAGGATTTGGACAATGAAAATTGGGAGGTAAGGTTTGGAAAAGTCTCTTAGTTCGTTTCTCTAATTTAGCGTGGACTGTTTAAGTCAGAAATCATTTTTGTTTTTACTCAGTCACAAGAATTTTTTTTACTAGCGGTTCGCCTAGTAGGCTTGTTTATTTTATTCATGCATTCCCTATTTATCTCAAGCTTATGTTTTTGAAATATTGCCTGAGAGAAAAGCGCGGCGCACGTACTATGGTAATGTTTTGGAGCCTGTACTTGCCTATAGCAGCTTTCCTTTCCAAATCTTTTAGCTTTTGTCTGAAGAACTGAGAAACCACAGTAGGCATGATGATTTTTTAGACAGGAGAGTAATTTCGAGGATCTTGTTTCCATCGTCCCAATTGCACGAATGTATGCTTAATTTGAACCCGTAGTATAATACGGGCAGCATGAGTTTGATGCTATCATTCGTTCGCCCGCTCTCTTACCCAGACGCTCTTATTGTTTTTCATTGTAATAGCAGTGCAAGGATTCTTACGCTTACTACGAATTTACTAATTGGGTGATTGTAAAAAGTTGATGACAATTTACGAGTATGCTCCGAACCTGTATGAGATTGAGATTACTTGACTTGGCTTAGGCTTTGGACTGCTGTTGTGGAAACTAACCACGAAACTTAATCTAATTTTTATAATAAAGCTGATGTTTATTGCATGATTTGTAGATATATTCTATTATTAGTGTTTTCAGAATTAACTAACTTGGTCTGATTTGTTTTACAGATGATTCCAACCTTAGTTCGAACAATGAAAACGCTCATCCTTTCCGGGTACTCCCCTGAGCATGATGTATCAGGAGTGAGCGACCCATTCCTTCAAGTGAAGTTATTACGTCTCCTCAGAGTTCTTGGAAGGGGTGACACGGATGCGGCAGAGGCAATGAACGATCTTCTTGCACAGGTAAGGAAATATTTACTTATTAAGAGCAAACTGCTTCTCACTAACTCCAATTTGGCCAGTTGAGTAAAATGTTTTTGTCTTAGGTTGCGACAAATACAGAAACAAGCAAAAACGTTGGAAATGCAATCCTTTATGAAACTGTTCATGCAATCATGGACGTTCAGTCGGAGTCGGGTTTAAGAGTTCTGGCTGTTAACATTCTTGGACGATTTTTGCTCAATTCGGACAAAAATATTCGGTACGTCGCTTTAACAACACTGCAGAAGACGGTCACTTTGGACCAGAATGCTGTACAGCGTCATAGATCAACCGTACTCGACTGCCTTAAAGTAATTTGATTTACCATTGAATCCAAATGTGAGTATTGTATGTATGCTCTAATTTTAATCTGGGTTGTGACATGCTTATAGGATCCTGACGTAAGCATAAGGAGAAGAGCAATGGAACTTTGCTTTCAACTAGTAACGGAATCGAATTTGGAAGTGATGGCAAGGGAATTACTTTCATTTCTGGCACGGTCGGAGCCTGATGTTAAGTCCGTTTGTGCCTCTAATTTGGTATCTATTGCTGAACGACATGCTCCCAGTCCATCCTGGCACTTCCACACACTACTTGAAATTTTGCAAGCGGTAAGCAATATTATTTAAGCCATGAGACCATAAATTTTATAATTGCGATGTTTACGACATTTCCTAACTACAAATCTGCATATAGACCGGCAACAACTTGAGAGAAGATGTAGTGAGTTCCACTCTTCAACTGATATCCAACTGTTCTGCGATTCAAGGCGACGCTGTTGTGTGTCTTTGGCAAGCCGTGAAGGGTTTGAAAAATATAGAAGATTATCAACCACTTGTCCAAGTCTGTTGTTGGTGCACTGGAGAATACGGAGAGCACTTTGCAAATACAGAAACAGAGATTTCAATTGAAAATGTGCTAGATGGATGTCAACAAATTCTCTGGTCGCCCCATGTGTCCATCATTACGCGACAATATTGCATTTTGGCTTTGCAGAAACTATCAACTCGAATTCCAGATACAACTACACGCGTCAGGTAAAATATGCTTATTGCTTTGCTAATTATGTTGCGAGGGTCACTGACCTCTGGTATTTAAGTGACCTGGACAGGGGGTACTTCTCTTCGAATTCGCAGGCTTGGAACTTTTTGTAAAGCTAGGATTTGTATATAATTGTTAAATTGTTTAGGGAAATTGTTGGAGTGTTCGGTTCCCACCTGAACGTGGATCTTCAGCAAAGAGCAATCGAATTTGGCGCGCTTTGTGATTCTTTTGATCATTTGAGGGGTCCAATCATGGAAAAGATGCCTGAAATACCCGTCGATAAACAAAGGAAAGTAAATACACCGAATGGTAGTTCACCAAGTGATCCAGATGATCTAGCCGGTCTACTTATACAAGACGGGTCACCTGTCGACGAGTCCACTTCAGCAAACGATGTACATTCGGTGAGTACTGCAGCAAACATTTAGCACTATATTACCATTAAATTACTATGGTGATTGAGCTGATGGTTTTCAACCTTTTATAGAATGCACTTTTGGAGCTTATTGGTGGCATGGATCCTGGCGATCATGATTATGTAATTCCAGCAGATCCTTTAGGCATGAGGCCCCCTTCTGCAGATATGCCTTCAGCGACAATAGGGAACAGTGGGCTCACGAGTGATTTATTTGATTTTTTGGGCGGCCCATCCGACACCTTTGTTACGAACTCCTCACCAATGCCAATGCCAGTTCAGCCCCTTTCTACTGGGTTTGGTTCATTAGGCAGCTTGGATACTTCCACACCGTCACAGTTTTCAATGCCCTCATTCTCAGCGCTACCAACTTCAATTCCAAACCTACAAAATGGAAGTGCTCCTGTAAATACTGCGCAGTTTGAATTACTACCGGGACAATTTTTTCCACCTTCTTTCTTTCTCCTTGGGAAATCCGAACAATTATCTTCACTTTGGAAGAGGGGAGAGCAGGATGGGATTATGTCAGGTAACAATAACAAACTGTCGAAGTAATTATGCGATTTCAACACGGAGCACATCTTATGAACTTATTTCATTCTTGACTTGCAGAGTATGGTAAAGCCATGCTGGCATTCAACGATGAAAACGTTTGGATAATATTTGTTCCGTTTCTCGCCTATTCAAGTCCAACTAATCTTGTAATGCAAGTTAGAGCCGGCAGCCGTTTTCCTCTTAGTCAAATTACGGACTTTATCTTTCAGGCTGCCGTACCAAAAGTAAGTTTAAACTTCTCATAAAAATAAATAATACAGTGCCGTAATTCACAATGATTCTAAATCATTTCAGTCATTCCAACTTACACTAGACCAACCATCTGACACAACTATTAGCCAGGGTTCTGTCATCACACAAAAGGTCACATTAGGGAATCAGTCAAAGGTAACAAACAGCTATTTTTATTAGCAAGGGATCGTTTGTGTGTAACTCAAAAACGTCTTTTACTTATGGACTTTTTATTCATTGTGATTACAGGCCACTCTGAAGATGCGCTTGAAGGTTAATTACAATATAAATGGCGTTTCTCAAGAACGAATTCAAGAAATTCACGATTTTCCTGCGGATTTCGGCGTGTCTTAGCTCCAGGTCACCAAAGATTGCAATTGCAAGTCCGTCCGCTTCAATCCAGTGGAAGCAATCCAGTTAGAATACATATAGTTCCTCTGGTAGGCAATTATGCATTGCAGCCAGATGCCAGGCAAGAATATTCAGTTTGCAATTAGTGTGATTTCTTGAACAACACCATTTATTCTGTGACTGTAGAGTACATGCAAGTAATGCAGGTTTGTCAGATAGGCGCATTCATTAGGTGTCTTATGTTGCCTATTGCCATACCCAGGACCCAGATGATCACGGTTGTTCCACCATTTGAATTGGCGACCAAATGAATGTACCAAAGTAATGGGGATTTTAAATTATATGCTATTGTATTATTTGAAAGTAAATTTGTTACTTTACTACTGTTTGTGTAAAAGTATCTCTTCGAAAAACTCGTCGAGGAAAGGCTATTTACGCTATATAACCGATTACTAGTGTTAGAACTGTCTGCTAAACTTCTTTAATCCTGACCCAAACCCTAACGCTTCCATGTCAGATTGATTGGTGCGCATTGCGTAATCAAGTTTAAATATACGATATATTATTTAGGCTTGAATGGTTTGAACGGATGCCATTGGATGAAACAAAATTTGATTTGGGTCAAAAGGCGGTGGTGTTGAAATAATTTATTATATTTTATTGTAGCTAAAATGTTTACTATCTGTACATTATATATAATTAATGTACTGATAGTAATTGTTATAATTTGGTCGCGAAATCTACTAATAGATAATGCTTATATATACAACATATTTTACCTTATACGTTAATCATTCCAGAAAAGCTAAATACACAACAGTTAAAAGAACAAGTCTACAATAAATTATACCAATTTGCATTACGTGGTATTGATACAATTATGCATAATAAAAAGAAATTACACAAATACTAGCACATTCTACATTCGTTTAAGACCACGAAACATTTGCCAACATAGAAATACGCCTTGGGAGTAAGTAACACAGTTTAAATATTTGCATTTGAAAAGCTAAGATTAAGAATTCCATCAGAATGCTGTCTGCACAGAGAAACTAACTTTCACTATGTACAGTGCTGTACATTAAAATCTAGCAAGTTTGCATTGTATGAAACTAGTAACTAAGTAGAATTAATTTGAGCAATATTCTCTAAAATTCAGATGGGAGGGAAACCTCGAGTTTTCTATTCCACATAGTACTTCCTGTCAGGAGTTCAAGGGCTCGCTTGGCTTCAGTTGGGGAATCAAATGCAATTCTTGCATCTCCAGTTGCTTGTTGAAATTCATTGTACCTTCGAATTATCCTGTCACGATTAATTTCGGAATCCAATAGCCCGGCTAAGAATCGGAGGATGTCATCCATTGTCGCAGAATATGGAATATTTGTCACTGCAACCACGCAACCTGAGAAATTACAAATGACAATTTAAATTCAAGAATGTTGGAAACTATATTTGGGTTTCGAGTAATCAAGTTTGTTGTCCCTAAAACTTTCACCACTGGTGAGAACAGAGCAATAATCAGTATTTACACGGTGATCAACAGCGTATTGGTCCTGACTGATTAGATTGCAAAAAGAAAACCACATTGAAGTCCAAAGGGAGAGAATACATTTGTTTAAATTACCAGTTTTCTCGAACATTGATTCAATTCGTCGGGTACTTGTGATGCCTAGTCCGTCATCGCTTCCCGGAACACCATTAGGAGATTCAAATCTTCCACCTCCCATCCGAGGTCCTCCTCCTCTGCCCATAAATCGACTACCGCGCATTCTTGGTCCACCGGGAGCTCTAGAGCCTCGACTACTTTGATCTTGTTGCAGCGCTTGAAGAAATAGAATTTAGATTGTACATTTACGCATTTAAGTTGTTGTTCTAATGTAAATAAGCGGAAAAACCTTTCTTACCTTGAACAAATGGATTTGGTGATCGGTACATTGGATTGGGAAATCTAGGAGGCCTCATTCCTAATACTCCCGCACGAGGTGCCCCACGTATATTCGGGAATCCATTGTATTCTGGAGGGCTTAGAAGAGGCACCGAAGCAGGAGCATCTACAATTCCTCGTCGGTTAAACAGTTGAACGGAGATTGTACTACGGCCGATAGTCATTCCATCCTTTGTTGTTGCTAGCCGAGCTCGCCGGGCATCTTGGAACTCGCATATAACTTGACCATTACGGGCTCCAGTTGGGTCCAAGAGCATTTGAACATTCATAGGCGTTGATCCAATGTCAGAAAAGAAGTCTACCATGTCTCGCTCGCTCATGTTAGGTGGGACGCCGCGCAGCATGACAGAAGAGCTGCCAGATCCAGTTTCCAATCCCGACCCCAAGTCCGTATCAAACAAGGACTTTGTGTCGCCTGATGAATTGAATCGAGAAGTTTCCCTATCCTTGTAGCCTCCCAGGGTAGATTCATTCATTTTCTTTGCTTGCCAAAGTTCCCCGATATCCACAACTTGCATGTGTAAGGAAGATCCTTCCTCAGTTCGAGATATTGCCTCTATTATTTTCTGTGCCTCTTGCAGTGACATAATTTGAACATAAGCATTGACTGATGGGCGGCCCATTTCGTTAGGAACTTGCTGAATAACAATTTCTGAGTATACCCATGACCGAACACCAGTCAAGATTCTAAGAGCAATATCTTTGGCAGAGAATGCAGGAGGAAGTCCTTGTATGAGTAAGCAACATTCAGTGCTTGTAGTTGTGGGACCTAAAAAATTAGCGCTAATTGAATCTTTTATGTAGAAAACCTTCGGCGAGAAATATTCAGCATTAAGAACCCACCAGAATCGCGAACATTGCTGCGATCATATTCTCTAACTCGAGAATCGCGGTCACCTCTTTCACGGCCTCTGTTGCTGTCACGCCCACGACCCTTGTCTCTATCAAAGCCTGGTAATTTAATTGTATTGTGAGCATGGTCCCACACCTCTAAACGAATCCCGTCTACACGGCAAACGGAACCGTCAATTTTATGGCCGCTTTGTCGATATGCCTTTGAATAATCGGATGCATTTTGCAAACGAATAAATGCAAGTCCTTCTTCGTGATTTCGGACAATTCCATCAGTTCCTCCGCGAATCTCAACTCGGATAAAATCCTTTATCTGTGAATATTTCATAAATTCAATGTTATCATTACGTTTTGCGCTGGACGCATGGACTGAAATCTGCATCTGGCATTAATACAGGCATTCGGCATTAATATATCATTTAGTCGTCGTGTCGGAGAGGCAGCAGCAGAGAAAATGTTTTATTATTAAATAGTTGAAATTCAAAAAAAATTAACTGATTCACCAAATGTTCTAATGCTCTATTAATATTCTAATATTCTAAAGCCGATCTGCAAGTTTCGTTCAATTATTCAGCAGGTGATCACCTCGACCGACTACATCGCGGTTAGATTGCGTTAGAAAATACATTTCATAAATGTTAGTCTTACATCTCTAGAGGATGATTCTTTGGGCACACCAGTGAGTTTGACGCAAGGGAAGTCCTCATCACTTCCTTCACTTATAATCAAAACATCATCGTTTCCTGATGAATTTTTATCATCATCATTTCGATTCTTTTCCGGTGAAGAGTTGATTTTTGGGGTTTCCAAACTAGAGTTTCGGCGTCCAGTTCGTGATGATCGTTCGCGTTCACGACTTCGGCTCCTAGACTTACTTTTGGTCCTGCGTCGACGATCGCGATCCCTGCTTGCAGACTCTTCGCGACCTTTGTCCCCACGACCGCCCGGTGGGCGTCTATTTATAAAGGAAGAAACGAGAATTACCTAAGGATATAGCTGCAAAACAATAAATACCTTTGGCGTACTTTAAACTAAGCTGTGTTTTGTCAAATAAGAAGAATGCCGAATTGTTATTGTGCCGAAAATACATCTAAGAAACAAACGCTCAAACTACAAATATTCAAGATCTTTTGGAACACCAACAAGCGAAATCCAGTTTCAATGAGTTTGACGGTACAATTATCACACGAATTGAAATTTTGCATTATAATTGCATATTTCAGCCCGTTAAGGCTCGGATATACATAATATTATGCTTGTTTAGCGTATTGAACAAATGTCAGTGCAATGAACGTCTATTAATCATGCTGTGTTTGAATGTCACTAGCTTCAAATAGTGTCGTATGGTCAGACAATATAAGTAGTTTTCAACTAATCATTCATTTCAAAACGGACCACAACTGAACTGTGTCTTAAACAAACATTCAGCTTTCAATAACAAACGTCCATAAATTATATGAAGTTCAAAGGCATTCAATATGTGAATGAAGAGTTCGTAGCTCTTTCAAATAAGAAATATGGAGTTGAAATATAGTCAATCAACACATTTGCCATTGTAATAGTTGAATCTTTGGAACACAATACACAACTGCTTCATTGTAACTTAATAAATGCAATTAACTAATATTTAGTCCACCGGATTGCACATCATTTTTAAAGTTGCAAGATCCAAAATGCAGCTCCGCGTTCCTTTCAATCCACAACAGCAGTGTGGTACGAATTACTTAAAAGTGCTTCTCCGAATCTCCGATTGTTACTTTTCATTTCTCCGTTGCTTTCTGCACCAGGTGCAGGTGTGTGATGTTAACCAAATTGTAAATTTTCAAACAGACAAAATTGTTGACCCATTTGGACCGCACTCATGTTTTGTTTATGTGGACATTCAATTCCATAACTGGCTATCAAGGTTCAAACTAAACAAAAAAATCGACGGTTGGCTGAAATAAATGTAAATCCGCTTTCTTCGACCGATTAAAAACTGAACCGACGGCATTCATAGCATTTATGTGCAGTACTGTTAGTAATAGTGAGCATGTGTTCCGCTTTAGGTTTCTGTATGAGGGAATAATTCTAAATCAAATTAGTAATGAAAGTATATAGTATATACCAATACAAATTATCGTTGTTCCACTTGATTGGCGAAGTAAACGTAATAATACTTTCCATTGTGCTATGTAGTAAGAACTGACAATTTCTGACAACAATCTCAACGCCGAGAGCCTAAAAGGAATGGTCGAAGTTTAGGAAAACTGGAAAACTACAATCAGAAACACTTTCTGTGATTTAACACTTTTGTCCAGAACAAACCAAAAAGAGTTGTATCAAGCATCCAAATCCATGCACGACGAAGTGTGGAATCGTTAACTATCAAATTAAGCGACAATGAAATTCTGAGCATTTGCAATATTTGTACTACTGCGCTCACATCTTTTAGTGAGTTCTTTTGAAATTATCAATATAGCCACTGTTCGCTCTTAAGTTTTTGAAATCATTGATCAATATGGAAACACAATAATCGGTGATGATGATGTGTTAGAATTCCGGGCGGAAACCAATAACCAATACCGCCAATACGGGTTACCTTACAACGGAAGTTACATGTTGAAATTTGGCGTACTTGTGATTAGCATGGTTACAAAGTTTAGGCAGGTACAACTCGTTAAACAGTAAATCACGCAACCTCGTAATATGCAATGTAAACTGTGAAGGAAGATAAATACAACACTTATTACAACGAAAGACACGTGACCTAAATCGAAATTGAGACAAGTGAGTTCAAGCTTTGCAATTTTTTTCTTCTAGTTAGCCAGCAGGATATTGGACATTCCCAAAATTCGCAATAGAATATGAACACGTAGAAGGAAGCTACAGTAAACAACGTACCCGGCTTGCTTACACGCATGACAAGTTCTCAATGAACGCGTAAACTAGATCCGTTTTGATAACAATAATCAACCAACCGATATGAACTCCACTGGGTAGCATCTCGATTCAAATAAATCAATCTTTAACAATAAGAAGAAAAATTTCTGAACCGAGACATGCAAAACTGAAATGAATCATTTTTCAAATGCACAAATTAGTAGAAAATTATCCGGATTCGAGCGCAGTGATGCGGAGTGTGATTGATAACAATATGCAAATGCGCATATTTTTTGAATGAATGTTTAGCCATCAGAGTATATGTGTAATAGTTTGAAGGCGGATGAGGATAATGTCGTGGAAATTTCAATATTGCATGAAGAAACCACATGTTTGCTCAAGTCGATATATTGTGAGTAGTCAACTGATTTGCCAATGTCTTAGTCCTTGTCGTTACATTCATCTCATTAACTAAATAACTTAATTATTTTCCATTCGTCCCTGAATCCCTCCCGTATGTAAATCCAAGTCGCAAAGTTAAAAACATTTTGCGCCGTGCCCTGTTGTGCTTGTTTTCATAGAAAAAGTAGCCATCTAGAGGGATTAGAGAGATTTCTAAGAGATACATATTATGAGCTTGAGCTATTCCCTCCAATCGCGTTCTGTATGTTCACATCTACAAATTAGCATCCAGTGCCAGTAGTGAGGGAAATTCGCAGGCATAATATGGATGACTCCACTGAGCTGTGCAAACTATTTAGGGATGGGGAGATGCTAGTTAGTTTCTGGTAAGTATTAATCATTTAATTCGAGACCAGCTTGTTTGCATTCTAGTGCAAAATTAAAGCGAGTTTTTGAAATCCAAGGGAGTGGCTGTTGTTAGATCGTTCTCATGATGAAAATCAATAATGAGATTACGCCTTTTAAGCAAAATTTTAGAAGAGCAAAAAGCTCCTTTGAAAAATAGGAGCCCAGTTTTCAGTCAATATTTGAAGATTTGGGCAGCAGCAACCGCTCGACTTCCTCGGCTCTCTTACGTAGCATTCTTGTTTGCAGAATTAATCTTAAATAGCAATATTGTGAAGTGGGGCAAACGGTTATTAGCCCACAAAATAATTATTGAGTTGTTTCAGTCTCATTGGCCGAATCATCTCTTGAATCGATCAAATTATTATTTTGTGATTTAAATTGTACCCGTCTTAAGCTCAAACATGAAGGAAAATATTTGGGAAAACTCGAAAATACTATAAAACATACACGTTTTGAAAATAGAAATTTGATTACAGTTCTCGGCCTCAAATTCATACTTGATCTAATTAAATTTTTAACAAACCTCGAGTCCCTCCTGTCTCTTGACCTGGAACGGCTTCTCTTGGTGCTTCTTTCACTTCTGTCCCTGGTGGTGGAAGATTGATCTCTATCACGTGCAGAAAACCCGGCTCCGCCTCTTCCAAATCCGCCCCCATACCCATGCTTCTCCTTTGTCAAGGTTGTTGAGCCCATGTCCCGACTTTGTCGACCTCGTCCAATTCCTGGACCTCCTGATGGATTAGTACGACCAAATCCCATGTCCTCATCTGATACATTGTTAAAGCGGCTAACCCTCCCACGTCCACCAACTCGAGTATTTCCCAATTCAATTCCAAATGGTGAGCTTCCAGAAGCAGATATTCCCATATTAGTTGCTGGTGCGTGATTTCCAAATCCGGAGTTTTGGTTATTAAACGGGGAAGATGAATGAGCACTGTTGCCTAAACCACCTCCCATCCCCAGTCTATCACCTCCAGATGAAAAATGTCCTCCTGAGCTTTGAATTCCTCCGGAACCAAGGGCTTGATTTGATAAACCCATGTTATTACCCAAAGGGGGTGGCATATGCATTTGATGTCCAGGACCCAAGAGTCCATTCTGATGTTGACCACCAATTGCTGCTGGCCCACTCTGACCCATGTTAGACGGGAATGCAAGTGGAGGCTGGGAATTCGTATTTATTAGTGGTGGTATGCTAGATCCATAGGGTGGCATCATGCCAAAAGGCTGTGCCTGGTTTTGATTTTGACTTCGGCTTGGCGGTAGACCTGAGTTCATGCTTGCATTGAAGACATTAGTATTAGTACCGGTTTGTGGTTGGCCCAACAATGAATTCAACTGTGGAGGCATTTGTGCGGTATTATTCATAGGAAGAGCAAAAGGGGATTGGGCAGAAATACCATGAGGCAAATTATTACTACTCATATTCATCATCCCGGTAAATGCATTCATTTGTGGAATTCCAAACGCACTTGTACTTCCGACTAAATCGTTCTGATTTCCCATTAAAGAATTATTGGGCATTTGGGGAATGTGAGGTTGGTGAGATTGAAACGCGGACGCTGAGTTAGTATCACGCATTGATCCAGAAACATTTCCAGCATTTGAAGGTGAAATTCCAGTGCTCAGGCCTGACGTTCTCCTTGCTTGCTCCAGCGAATCCTGACGAGCTTGTTCTATGACCTGGTGGAACAATGACGATGAAATAATGTCAAATATGAACTTAATACTCTCGGGCGGGCTTATACTACCACTAGCAGCTCACTACTGCTGTAAGTTGCAATGCATTTACACAAAAACCAGGGTTGAGTTACTTTAGTAGATTTAGCTGGTCAATAAATATGAGCTTATAGTTTCCGTGACGTGATTTGAAAACCTAATTTCACAAAAAATAAATATGGATATTTGATATTTGTATCCTAATAAGGTTAGGTTTGCATAATAAATAACACAACTTAATTTGTCTTGATTGAAATTGAGATAATAGGTCGATGAGCATATGGCGAGCGGAGAGCAATGAACTCCAACCAAGAAGCCCAACATGAAATCAGGTATTCAAGCCAAATTGTGAAATGGTCTTCTACACTGACTGAATTGCCGAGCTAAACTAAACTAAGCCTAACCAATAAATTGTATTAATGTCGAATAGTCGTCAACGGTAGGCAAATTGCGTTACGCGTAGCCATGAATAATTTGTGCGAATAATGCTAGTTTGAGCTTTAACTTTTGACTTTGTACATTTGTTTTGCAGCAATGTGAAGCACACGGCTTGTCGCTTGTCCACGACATCGAATCAATAACTTCGGCTTTGAAAAGTTTTAAAAATCGGAAAAAAATTAATTTGAAGGCTATGACAATATGACGATAAGAAGTCCTATTCTTTTCTTAATCTACATCCATCAAATATCCACTTGAGCTTAACCAAATGAACTTAGAGCGAGCGTCATCAGCCACGAAAATTGCAATTCATTTCCTCATCTCCTACAAATGCTCTTCTATTCCTATTGATCCAATGTTATAATTAGAGTTAATTAATTGCCTTCATGTGGGAATGTTGACTGACCTGCCAGCAGCAGTAAAATACAATTTCAAATCTCAAACTTTTAACATATAGATTAGCAAATACGACTAGACACATTACATGTTTAGATTAAATTAAATTCACAACCCCTTCTGCCATTGTCCCACCCACCCTGCCAAAACGTGATAAACCAAGAGCTAAATAAGTTTAAGATTTCCATAAACCCCCAAAAGGGTAAAGTTATAGTTGAATATTAACTGACTAGACCTTAAACATTTCGTTGCGGGAGCTGAGGAGGAGGCGAACAGGTGAGCCTTGTATTGTTCCACCACTCATTTCCATAGCTTGACGAGCATCTTCATCGCCGGAAAATGCAATAAATGCTATTCCTGCATCGAGGCCTACAATATGAACTCCACCGTCCGGAATTCCTAGCCCACGGAAAAATGTCCGGACATCGATGGAGTTTGCCTGTAATGGCAAATTTAGGAGTTTGATAATGACACTCATTTTGCTGACTGGCGTCGGTCACTTGACCCTCGTCCTCGAACGAACTTCCAACTTATTAACGTTGAGGAAGCAGTAGAACCCTTCTTCACGAGAACCAAATATGTTGTAACTTTTCAACAATGAATTTATTGTTTCGAAGAACAGGGTAGAGTATTCAGGTTTACAGAAGTAAAAGAGAAACCACAATAACTCCGTGTATTTTGCTTCAGAACATTCGCGTCTGTCTTGTCCGTCCGCCTGCCTGTCTTCTCGTCGTGGAAATGGCTAATTTTGCATCGCACTATGCCACACACGCAAGGATGGCCACAGACGACGCGACATGGAGCAATGTACAAAAATCACATGTTCAAGTTAATCATTAAAAATTACTTGGTTAGGTATTCGACAACAAACTTCACACATTTTAGTAATGCAATGCAACTAACTGGTCTAAACATAAACTTGTTGTAACGGTATCGCATGTTATTTTGACAGCTGCAGTGGTTTGAATCAAAAATCCACTTTACAGTAATACAGTTCAGGAATAACTGCCTGGTAACAAAAGGAAATATCCTTATTGAAACGTACGGACACGACCGAATATGAAAATGCCCTCTCATTGTACGTTTAATGTAAGAGGAAATGAGGGGATAGACACGATTCTCTTTAGATTTTGATCTGTAGCAGCAATCAACTAGATTTTACTGAATTTGGGACGTGGCATGAACATGGAGTTATGCGTGCAGAATAAAACTACACGGTAGCACTCCTTGAAGCGCAAATCCCGTGTTATTCGTTGGTGGGAAGTTTAAACCGGGAGTGGGAATTCATATAAAGCACACTCGCGCTAGTACGAGCCAACAACTGGATCTTTCTTGACACGCACAATTTTTGGCAACTATGACTTGTTGAGGTCAGGTAGGTAAAGCAATAATATCCAACCCATCCGAACGAACGCCTTCCTTACCCTGCTTGGGGTTTGAATTATTGTGCCGTGATTTATTTCATTAACAAGTCACTGTACTTGGTAAATCCAAATTCTGGGTGGCACCTTCGCCTTTCTCAGTGTGCCCTTGCCATGCATCATTCACTATCCAATTAATTCAGTGGCAATCCAGTACGGCACCCAGCCAAAATTTTAATACAGAAATAACCATGTTTCTTTATACTTTATTCAGTGATTTTGGTTGAAGAAGGAAGGACCACAATCTTGAATGCGACAAGCCATCGGAACATTTTGGGGACGATTGTTTAGTTTATCTTCTTGCAGTCGTGGGGTGTATTTTAAATCCGCAAAACTGAAACCCGCGGCCGCAATAGGGTCCCTTCAGGATTCAACGCTGAAGAGGAAAATTGAAGTTTCTCAGTCGACTGATTTGAGAGATTTCAAGCGTCCAAAGATGGAGCAGGGATTTTACGGTGAAAACCATCTGATATGGATTGACTGCGAGGTAATCATGAATGAAACTAGGTTTACTTTATTTTTATGGCTGTTAATACTTTAATAACGTTTGTGTTCTATTGATGGTCCAGATGAATGAGTTGAGTCTCGAAAGAGGATTGCTTCTGGAGATTGCGTGCATAATAACAGCCCCTGATCTTAATGAAGTTTCACGGCATCCTTCTATAGTTATTCAAACTCCAGACGCAGTTCTCCAAAGTATGGAGCCTTGGTGTATGAAAACCCATGGCGAGGTTGTTCAAAATTCATTGATCTCCATTAATTTATCCCAAGTCTTACGCAACGGGCACATTTACTTAATTTCAGAGTGGACTCATTGCAGCATGTAAGGAAAGTACTATTACCATGGCTCAGGCTGAACAGATGTTACTGACGTTCGTGCGCAACTATACAAAAGCGGGTAACTGCTTAACCATCTGAGTAATCGGTTTTAAATCTTACATGTTCTCAGCTAGAGATTACTGTTGTATATTTTTCTGTCCCAAGGCACATGTCCCATGGCCGGAAACTCAATATTTTGGGATCGCTTGTTGATTATGAAGCACATGCCAGAGCTTTATAGTCACTTCCATTATCGCAGCATTGATGTATCAAGCATCAAGGAACTCGTTCGGCGCTGGTATCCGAAGGCCTACGGCGAGAGTCCAACTAAACAATATATTCATCGAACATTGAATGATGTCGAGGACAGCATTGCGGAACTTCAATATTACAGAGCTGCCGCTTTCCGGAAATGATTCCTTTACTTTGAGACATGCTAGAGCTCGGATTAATTACCAAGCATTTTTTGAACATAAACGAAAATATAATATTTACATGCTGTTAGAGGTTTAAGATTTATTCACTTTAATATTATTCAAGCTAAGCACAAATTTGCCAATTTAAAACCAATCAGTACAATATAAATATTACTTGAGTTGTGGTTCAGCATAGTATACAGAACACAAAGAACTAAACTAAGTTGGTAGGGAATTTATCTGCAATCAGAATTACACTAAGACTAAATACAAAATGCGCGGATCAGGTTCGGTTGGACAGTTGGGCTATCACCCAGTTAGGAGGGTCTTGTAGTAATAGGTGCAGGGATAGGGACTAGGCTAACAGTAATTCTTATATACGGCCGCCCACACATGGTAACACAAAACTAGAGTGTTAAAAATGGAACATATTTGAACTGCTAAAACTAGTAACTAGACAACTGGCAAAACTGGAATGCTTGATATGACTGGTGTCAGTAGTGTTTCTGCTCAGCCTCAGGTTTTTGTGTTGAATCAAAAATTGATTAGTCTATACGCTGAAGCCGAATTTTGCGATATTTCAGCTAGCGGAGTAAAATAATTAGTCAGGTGCAAGACTACATTCATTAAATTTTAGGCCAGAATAATGTTTGCTCCAACAAAACTTTTCTTTGTTTTCAAACAGGCGAAGAAAAGGCCTTCGGCTGGGGCGCTAAAATAATTTGATCGCAGCATTAAAGTTTGTGCACATGATATTATACTGTTAAAATCGCTTCCTAAGATGCGATGCGAAAGGTTTACGTCTTATCAAAGACCTCCAGAACTTTGTAGCACTCATCAGGTATTTGTTCGGTACAACAATCCACAGTTCTCGCATATCAATTTCTTACTAAGCTAAATCCCTCAATTTTAATAACAAAAATTAAATAATACTACGCTGGAAATAAAATTCTGAATGGAATCCTCCAGAGGTGTCAGAATGTCTGGCAGTTCAAAAGGGACACAATATCAAGACAATGCTATCTTACTAAGGTTACTCAATTTTGCTTCATAGCATTCACCTAATTCAAAACTGCATATATGTCCGTCTCAGACAGACGAGATGTAAAACTATAAAACTAAGACTTCTAACTACAACAAACATACCAATCACAATAATTTAATTACGATTTTTGCTCGGAACATAAGTTACAAGCGAGGTACCCAGGTTCCCAAGAAAACGGACATTTGCGATGGGTCACAACGAAACATAACCGTGCTCAAGCAGCTAACAGAGTCTTAATTTGCTTCGGAGTGCTATCATCGTTGAGGTGTTTTGTGGTGTATCTGCAAAGAAAATGCAAAACTTAAAAGAAAATTCAATCCTTACTTCTACAAAGAATTACAAACAGAAAGGTGGATAGTGGCACAAGTGTTTATGAACATTGATGCTGGGATTTACAAAGCCAGATAATCTATAAACCATATAGTATAATAAACCATAGGCAATAAACTTTTCAAAATATTTATCCTCAAACAAATAATTGCTAATCAAAACAGATTTGGACATTTGGTCAACTGCTGGGATACGCAAATCTGACATTTTAGAAAACTTTAATGAGCCTGACCTTAGAGCATTCAGAAGCCCCTCCGATTGGGCAGTGGGTTGATCCTTCAAGACCCGCACGCAACCCTTGACCTGAAACGGGTAACATTATTACTAGCAGACCGACTGGTTAGAAACGAAAAAAGCTATTAACAACATTTGGGCAGAGTAAACAGAGCAAAACTAGTGAGCTTTTCGCTATAATAATATCGAGCCTTACGTCGACGTCTGATGCCTTGACAAAAGCCCCGACCGGGTGAACATGATCATACAGAATGACCAGTCCCACCATTACTCTCAGCACAAACAGCTGAGTTTCTTCTCGGCGGTACCGAGCAATCAACCCTAAAATGTACAATCAAATTATATTGAATATAAAGCAGCACAATCGCAATGTAAATAATGTAATATTTAATGCATTTATCTTTTATCAAATGACCCACATACCTGGCGTTTCCAACATTTTCTGGCAGACCTAAATTACAATAGAATACAACAATGTATGTACGTGTTTCAACAAAGCAAGAACTTATTAGAAATGTAATATTATAGATAATTACTTGTGCCATGGTCCCAAGAGTCTCAGTGGTTTGTTGAATTTCAACTTCTTTGTGCTCTGATACAAATTTCGAAGTTGTCTCACTGAGAACTCTGAGCATTGGAGTTGCTTGAGCATAAAATAGTGACATGCAGTTGGCGAGCTCCGAAGTCACAGGCATATCCTCACAGACCATCAGAGGCGTCACTGGACCGCTCGGACTTGTTGGCGACTCATCAAGTCTTTGGCGAGACAAAGCCCTTCGATAATAACTCAAATCATTTTGAATCGCTGGTGTTGTCATCTGAAATCCATAGTTGTACTTAGTACTTGCAATTAAGCTGCCTAATTTCTTCGATTACAGGTTCTTCGTAAGTTACTTGCCTTATACTCGTCAAATTTTAGAGTGAACTCCAGTATTTCTGCCAATTGCTTTACCAAAGCTTGTTGGCTTTCCAAGTGTTGGGTAGGGGTCATTGGGCCTCCACAAATTTCCATTAAGATCTTTGGCACCAGTTTCTCTACATATTTAATCGTATTAGCTTCCAAGGTGCATAATGCCTTGTCTTGCAATTTGTTCAAACGTGTTACCTAACTCCTTTGAGAACAAATAGAAGTCCTTGAGCTTAGAAACAAGCGGAAGGACAGCCTCCCAAGCATGTTTCTCGGTATCTGGGTCTGGAGTTCCTATTGCTTTTCTGATCTCTTGTGATGCACCTTTGTAATCTTGTAATTCCTGGAGTATTCGGTGGGCTCTCTCAAGCACAACCTGTAATAAGAGAGTTTGTGAGTAATCCGATCAACTTGTAATATAATTTTAGAATGTATCACAGTTATTTTTACTGTATTAGCTGGCTCACATTTAAAAGCGTAATAACTTAGAAAGTACCTGTGCTTCGTCGTAAATAGCTCTCTCTACATCAGTCGGCTGAGCATCTAAAATAAAATGAATACGATTAGACTTAACCCGCAAGAGCTAGGCAACAAAAATATCGTTACAAAAGCCGTAAAAGAACAAGCGGCCAGTTAATGTACTTAATACTTACTTTCAAAATCTAGAAATACGTCATATTTCTGTGGGGAGCAACAATCATCTCGCGACAACAGTCTAAGAAGATTTCCCATCTCGCAGTACAGCTCTGATCCTTCTTGATTGAATAAATTACTGTTGGATTGGAATGTTTGTCTTCTCTGGCGGTGGGACAGCAAATTTCGTACGTATGAGCAATTTGTTTGTACTTGAAGTATTAGTGTTATATCTTAACTTCTGAGTATTTACGGGTATGAAAGTGTCTTGGTCTTGCTTCCTGTTAAAGAAACAAAACATCCAATTACACAAAACCCGTGAAACATCATTGAGGCTGAGAATTGCTTTTCCCGTTTTCCCCTTTGCCCTACACTCACACTCGCAAAGAAAAAGCCAACTTTATTATCCGCAACATCAAAAATAAAACGTATTTTATGTATTTAACTTACCTCCCTCCTACTTGATATGTCAATGTTCACATTCACAAATACCTGGATTCTGAAAGTCCGAACAAAAGACCAAAATATAAATAATTGTCGCCTTCCACTTGCCCTTGGTTTTGCCTGCCTTTTCGACTCACTAGCAAAACGTAACAACGCAACGCATGAAGGAAATGATTTGATGACTGTGACTATGAGTATGTATTGTGGTATATGAAAATGCACGAGCGAGTATATCCCGTCGTCACTTGACAAATTTTTGAGCACTATTACAATGTGTGACTACGTGTGTACTATGGGCCGCGGGCGGTGGTGGCAGATACGTAATGTCCTGTCAAATTAATCAAAGTGTAACTACCCCTCGATGTTCCCGTGACTTTTGCCTTGGTTTGTGTCGTGTACTAACTGTGCTGTTAAAATTTAGTCGTGTCCTCTCCGTGTCGTTTGCATTATGCATGGGTTGTGGGAAGGGATTCGGCGTCGCGCGTCAGGACGGGGACTCTCCCTTCCCTTCCTGTTTCCTTCCTCCCAACTACATACATCCACACGTACCTAATCCTGCGCTAAAACACCGGATTTCGCAAACTCTCACTCTTTCCTTGCAAATATCTGAGACTTTTTGCCGTATATTTCAGCACGCGACGACATGGAATGACAGAATGCACGTTAACATCTGTCGGGCACCTGGCATGGTTATGCACTACTTCTTCGTTGTTGTATAGGCTTTTATCTTCTGCTATGCTGGCTGGTTGGTTTGCCGTTTTTTTGCATGGTTGGGCTTGTCTGGTGACAGGTGATAGGTCAAGCGAAATGAAGTAAGTGACGAGAGAATTTTTGCAGTGTAGATTGTTTTACTGGTCGTGCTGGCGGGCCGGGCACACACGGGCAGATTTTCCCATCACAGCTTCTTGCACGCAATGCCAAGACACGGAAACATATATTCCCAAAATATCTAACATGATCAACTCGATATTTTAGAGTATTTTAGAGGTCTGTGTGGTATGTTATGTTTAGATAGGCATATACAATACCCAGGCAAGATGAGGTTTTCCATTTATTTCCATGAACGAGAACGACAAGAATGAAGATGTATGCGATGGACTTACATTTACACGCCTTGTGTGCCACTTGCACTCTCTCGTGTTTGAAAATGCAGAATGCACTGAAATACGAGAAATACTGATAAGAATTGTGATTTGCAAATGAGTTCTTGCATGACGCTGCGCTGCCTTTGCTATACAAATAGAACAACTTGTACTTGTCTGCATTCCAACTAAAGCTAATTAAAATGCGTAACAACAATACCATGCAATGGCACAAGCTCTGATCATTGTTGCCACTTTTGCAAGTGCACAAATTCTAATTAAATACCAGTTTACGTGTATTTGGCATTTAGTATTCCACGATAATTGTGTTAATTTGATGTACATCAAACTACAGCGGGGAAATTTTACACTACTGCCTTTGTTTTTATGAAATGGCCTTTTATCTCATAAATTCGGCATGGTATAAACAATGTAGTGCAAGATTGCCGAAATTTAAAGGCACGTATGAGGGCGACATCTTCTCTGCACAGTATTAATTTGGCACGAAACTTTCTCCTTGTTTTGAATTTTGTAATTTGCTAAGTCGAAGAAGTGAGTCAATCATTAATCTTCATCAAAAAAGGTTCAATAGCTCAAGTTCTAGCCAATTCGGTATATTTGGATGAACAGAATAATTTGATTATAGTTCAGCCTTGTGTGCCCTGTTGCAGGCCCTTCGATACGGTCGGACGAACGTCAGTATTGTTGAATACCGAGTAGTTATTTTGAATCTTGGAAGTGGAATTGCTGCCTTGCAAAAGTTGCCATGTTGAAATGAAGAGTAAGTTCTTTCTTAATTTCCACTAGTTATCTATAATATAATCCGTCACGAGCTCAACAATGACCAGGGCGTGACACGACTTATTTAAAATTTGAGTCTGCTACATGCTACATAGGATTACCAAAGTCAGATAATCTCTTGAAAGAAAAACGTAGCTAAGCGAACCTACCAAGGTGTCTGACACCGAATTTAGGCACATATGGTTGTCTGGTGTGTGTTTCACCAGTAAAGGATTAATCATTTTATATCGTTTAGTGGCAGAGCATTTCAAAGCCGGAATGCAATTAATTATAAGCCTTACACAGATGGCAAGTCAGCAAACTAGATCATTCCTGAAAAGCTGTGTTCAATCATCCGAAGATAAAATCCACTGAACAGTATGTAAAGATTTATGTATAACTTTGACTTAACTCTTCCTTAGATTAGCAGCCGCTGTATTGATCTTGATAGGATAGAACAAAATAGAACATGTTATCGAATTACAGTCGTGTGTTAGACAGCCATTTAAAACTAAATATTGTCCAGCATGCAGGAGTGCAGGGCAGCAATAATGTTGAGTTCCGAGCGTTTCTTGCTTCTGCACTTCGGCATTAGCCTAGCTAGCGACTCAAAAGAGCAACACTCATTCAATGCCAATAGAATTATAAGTGGTCGGATTTGAATACAAGTGGCAAGCAACTAACTAGTAAGATAAGCGATGAATGTGTTTATATTACCAATCAAATCCACTTCTGGAGCTTGGCAATCAGTCCAGGACGTACATTCGTTTTCAGTACTATCTCTCAAACATTGGATTAGGTGTCATTTAAAATTGACGGCTAGATTTTAAATGTGAACTCATACTTCTCTTTGGCACGGTTGCATCCCTCCTTGAATTGCATTATTTGCAGTAGAAGAAATATAGTTAAGGTTTGAATTCAGTCGGAATTTTTGCCGTGCACTGTTGTTTGTTTGATGGAAATCAGATCGTGTTATTCTATTTGGATTAAGTTCATTGAAGGTAAAGAAAAAGTTCAAATCATCGAACAGTAAATTGAGAATTAGAATTGATTGAATTGGGGCTGATTTATTAGGGGTAATGCAAATTTACTTCCAGAAGATGCACACGGCGCATGTTGTTTAGTTCTGTATTTATTTCTAGACTCTTATCGAGTTAAAAAATGTCCTTTTATGCCTGGGTTGTGTTTAAACAGGTTTATCAGTCAAGTCAAGCAAGTTATGGTTTGGTATAAGAAAATGATTCACTCGAGAGAGGCACATGCCTGTAAGCCTGCATAGTTCCGCTTAGTATTGTTTACCAGCTTGATTTGAGCTGATGAAATATTTCTAATGCCTGTAAGCCTGCATAGTTCCGCTCTGCTTAGTATTGTTTACCAGCTTGATTTGAGCTGATGAAATATTTCTTCCGACGTGTCGTAGTCTAGCTACAGTGGAATGGAACTAATAACTTATGTACCTGTTCAAACAACGGTGGCTGCTTGCTGGCTCAGCCACAATGACAAACTTCTGCTTTATTGAAGTAGATTGGCTTTTTAGTTGAGTTTTTGAGTTTGTTTTACACTCGTAAGACTATACTCTACGGAAAGCGCATGTTGTCATTAGTGGATAAGTTTTTTTTAAAACAATTAGTTTTTGCTATGTATATTTGCTGAAGACTTTATTTCAAGACGGAACAATGTACCAAGCAAAGGAGATTCCGTGTGTGTAAGGATTTAAAAGCAGAATAGTTAATATATATAGTATGGTGGGCAATAAAAAATAGGCTCATGTGTTTTAAAATTTCATAGGAATAATCAATAGGAGTAGATAAAAACTTTGTAGCAAGACGTGAAGCCGAGTAAAAGTTTTTTTTGCGAATTTCAATTTGGCAATCATTCTGAGACTTGGTTATATTTAAAGTGCAGTCCAAAAACTAAAACGCTGCTCCGCAAATGGCATATTTTTTGATCCACCCGGCCGGGCCCTTGTGTAAAATAGAACCACTTTGGGTCTCTGTGATATAATATATAAGCAGAAGGATATAATTTGCACGTTTTTTTTATTTTTTTGTTCTAGAATGACGACTTACGACGAAGACTTGAGTGAAAATCCATTTTATCAAACATTTCTTCAAAACTACGTGGACCTGTTTAGCCAGTGCGTTTATAAGAAATGGATCATTTGCGTTCCACGAAGGGATTCGCTTCCAAAGCATGCTTTCACTTTGGAGGATTTCACACACCACATACTGAAACCCTTGCTCACCTCTCAGGAAATGAAAGCGAGAAGTATTAGCGGAGAAAGTACTGGCAGCAACAGCTCTTCTTGCAGCTACCAAAACCTGAGCGCAACTTCCTCCAGCTTCAATCTAAACGAAAACCCAACTTCCACGAACTCGGCAGAAGCAGGGTCAGGACCACATCGGAAATGGAACTTCAGAACCTTAACCGATGTGAAACTGGAATACACGGACAATCAGCTCTATTTTAATGTGGAGTCTTCCAGAAATTGCAATGCAGTTCTCAATAATATTTCAACTGGCCACCCTCGAAGCATCTCTGTTCTGTTTGAGGAGACATACTATACAACTGAAAAACAAAAGTACAAAGTCCTTTGCATTGCCTCACCCCTGAACTCAAAGGTTGAGGACTTGGACACGACTGATTGCGGAATTGGTGGCGATCATCACCCTAATGGCCACAGTAGGACTTCACTGTGGAATTTGACATCACTGAGGGACTGCATAGATTTCCTATGGCTGAACGGAAAAAGTCAAGCTTTGGAAAGCTTCGATGCATATATTAAACTTTTCCTCCATAATCACCAAAGCTTGGAGGATTTGCCGCTAGCCGTTCAGCGGGATCTAGTATTTGATATTTACAAGAAATGTCTTTCTTTTGCGATGAAATCTATTGCACCAACTCTGAATGGAAATCACTTGGTCAACCCTTCTGTAGTTGAAAACGCCGGACGAATGAGTCCTGATGGCCCCAGCATAAATGAAACCAATCATTTAATGCAGAATTTCAAATTAGCGACTGAGACTTATGTTTTGAGTGGAATATATCGGCAACTAATTAATGCAATCACTTCCGCACTTTCCCATGAAGATGCTGGCTTGAACAAGGTGACCCGGAATTTATCGGAAGTCCTTCCTCAAGATTTGGGGATAAACAGTTTATATTGGGAGAATATACTCAGAGCCAAGAACGAGCTGGGAAGACTGAGTTTACATGCCTCTCCATTAGCAAAATTAAATTGCCTACGGAAAACTATGCGGCATTTAAAGCAAGAACATGAACGCGAATTCAAGGTCAGTAAGGTCTAATTTTTTTTGAAACACCAACAAATTATTAGCTTGACTAGACTTTTTATTTAATTCGGTTTTTTTTACTTTTTAATTTCCAGTGACTTTGAAGGTGCAATTTCCACAGAAGAGCTTCTTCCAATATGGGTTTACTTAATCATAAAAACACCAATGGGGAATTGGCTAGCCCAACTACAATTTCTGAGACATTTCCGATTTTCAGCCAAAAACATTCCGGACAATGAAAATTCATTCCTCATAGTTACACTTGAGGCATCCCTAGCTCATCTCAGTTCTGGGAAAATAAGTGGATTGGCTGAATCCGAGATGGATGTTGGAATCAGTTGTGAAGTTGGAGATACTTTTCTACGCAATTTGTCTCCTCTATCAAAGGAAGGTGCTGAATCTCCATTGGCTGAACTATTCAACGTTATTCGGCAGGGAAATTTTTTCAAGCTGGAGGAACTAGTCACCGCTTACGAGAAGAAGAGGGACAATGCAAAGGCAAATCTGAGGAACGGTTTGGATTTCCCAAAGCTGTGTCATCCACTCTGTCACTGTGCAGATTGCGCATTGTTAACAAAAGTTGAAACAGAATCGAACATGAAGTCCATATACGAATTATCCAACGAAGATGGACTTACTCTTCTTCATGTGGCGTGTGTTTATGGCCGACCGAAAATTGTAGACTTTCTTGTCAGCAATGGATCACCAGTAAAAGTAGTTGACCTACAGGTATGGATGTAACTAATATCTTACCACAAATATTTAAGTTTGCTTGCTAATCATTAAATAATGTAGAGAATGACTCCTCTCCATTACGCTGCAAGTCGTGGTCATCAAAACGCTCTACTTCTAATGCTCCATGCTGGGTCGGAACTGGAACCGTTGGATAAGAATTTGAACACTCCTTTACATCTTTGTGCCATGAATGGGCATGAAACATGCGTCAAAGCGCTAATCTATTACGCTGAACACTCGCGCCAACATCTTAGTTTGAGTGCAAGAAACACTAATGGCGATACTCCACTTCATTTTGCTGCTCGATTTGGCTTCCATGGAATAGTTCACATTTTGGTTGAAGTTGGGGCTTCTATCACAATGCCAAATGCAAAGCAGGCATCACCCATGGATTGTGCACATGATATTCACATTGTTCGGATACTACACAGGTACGAAAGTTAACTACATAAGCATACATAGCTATAAATACCAAAATACCGTGTCATTGGGATGGACTGGACTGGTCCCATGCATTCTTATTGTTAAAGAGAGCCCTAGTAAAATATATTTATACTCATGCTCCATTTGCGTTTGGCATTTGAGTGCACCACAATTCACCAGCGAAAACCCATCACATCACCACACCTCACCAACCATCGATACATCACCTAATTACAAGTGTTGAG
>JAAXYW010001022.1:0-26162 GCA_036851895.1 Orthonychiurus folsomi
AAAACTTTACAAAACCCATCCCCACTTCAGGCTTTTTCCAAGCCCACAGACGCGCTTTGTGTGCCCCCAATAACAGTTCTCCATGCGAAGCCATGAACTGAGCCTGAGTGGGCCAAATCGAAATCGATATTTTTTACAAGGCCAAACCTCTGAAGAGCAACTCATTTTATTCCACAAGTCTCTCAGTATGCTCATGTGTTCAGCTGATTCGGAACTGGTTCTGGAATTCGTATGTTGAAGCATGGTTCGCTTAGTTAACCTTCGACATTTTCCCATATAGCCAGTCTACACTACGGGTCTTCGAATCGTGTTTTATGATTTGATGTGAGCACATACTCTAGAAGGAAGAGAATGCATTAATTCTAGACACAATTCATATTCGTCCATGCATAGAGGAGAATGATTTTGTCCAACTTGCTGTGAGGTAACTGAGCTTGATTATTCAGTAAGTAAAGTACTATTTTATAGCCCTAGCCAGTCTAGCTTCGCATACAAAAGTTAACTCGCTAAGCGTGCGTGTGTACGTGTGATATGGTCTGTTATATAGTCTGTGCATGGTCTGTTATATTTGCAAATTTGCCCAATCATTATGCGAGAATTTGATTCAGTGTGTTATTGGCCACCACAATATGGTCTTCAATTTGTTTATTCGAGTGATATTGAGGATATTGGCAAGGAAGTGATAGAAGTCTCAGCCGCAGAAATTTATAACCATTTTGAGAATTCTTGGAAGAGCCAACTTCACAATATAAGTTGCAAGGGCTGAGGGGGAACAAGTGCTGCTTGTTGAAGTTCGAGGTTAAGAAAACTCGAGCTGAAAATTTATCATTATTATTGTATTAATACTTTTTAGCAATCATCAGTGCTGAAAACTGAATGGTAGCCGTTGATTAAACCAGTATACACATCTGACCAGAAAATTTAATAAAACAGCCATGGCTGCACCTAACCAGGGGATGGAACAGCTGATTCCAATTGTGAACAAACTCCAAGATGCGTTCACTCAGCTTGGCGTTCACATGCAATTGGGTAATACTTTGATGGCATAATCATACGAATACTAGAACAGTAGCATTGTAGCAATTTAGAATTAGCTTTACACTCGCTAATTTATTGGGTTATCTTTGAATGGTAGATTTACCACAAATTGCTGTGGTTGGTGGTCAATCCGCTGGAAAGTCTTCGGTCTTGGAGAATTTTGTTGGAAGGTGAGTGGCTGTCATCGGCATGAAAATAAATGTGTTCCATTCCAGCGCAGGAAAGTATTTCACGAATGCTATTTTGTGGCACAGAGATTTCCTACCGCGCGGATCCGGCATTGTAACACGACGACCGCTCATTCTTCAACTCATCAACTCACCGGGAGAATGGGGAGAGTTCCTTCACTGCAAAGGGAAAAAGTTTACTGACTTTACCGAGATTCGGCTAGAAATTGAAGCAGATACGGACAGACTCACTGGAACGAATAAAGGCATATCCAACATCCCAATAAATCTCAGAGTCTACTCTCCACATGTATTGAACATAACTCTTATTGATTTGCCTGGTGAGTTAGAGAGGCATGATAGACATTTAATTATTCTTTCCGATTCTTAAGATTATGCACTTTCGTAACTGTTAATTTGTTTGCAGGGCTCACAAGAGTACCATTAGGTGATCAGCCTGCCGATATTGAGCAACAAATTCGGGACATGCTTCTACAATTTATTTCAAAGGAAACCTGCTTAATTCTGGCTGTAACGCCCGCGAATGCAGATTTAGCTACATCAGACGCTTTAATGTTAGCGAAGTCCGTTGATCCGGATGGTATGAGAACAATCGGCGTGATTACCAAGCTGGACTTGATGGATGAAGGAACAGATGCAAGGGACATTCTCGAGAATAAAGTTTTTCCGCTCCGCAGAGGGTTTGTTGGTGTCGTAAACAGATCTCAAAAGGACATTGAAGGTTAGTTGATTTCATTAAGTAGATGTAGGTACCCCAACTGTACTTCATAATTACTATTTTTCAATTTAGGTCGCAAAGACATCAAAACTGCGTTGGCTGCTGAGCGAAAATTCTTTTTAAGTCATCCGTCTTACCGTCATATGGCTGATAGGTTGGGAACTCCACATCTCCAGCGAGTTTTGAATCAGCAGCTAACAAATCACATTAGAGATTGTCTCCCGGCTCTACGGGACAAGCTACAAAAGCAGATGTTGGCACTTGAGAAGGACGTAGAACAATACAAATATTTCCGGCCGGACGACCCAGCTATTAAAACTAAGGCTATGCTACAGTAAGTGTATTTGTATATACAAATGTTTGCATGTTGGGTTTATACAGGTTTATTTATATATTTTTTTAATTCAAAGGATGATACAGCAATTGCAGTCAGACTTTGAGAGAACTATTGAGGGATCTGGCTCGGCATTGATTAATACAAACGAGTTATCTGGCGGTGCAAAAATAAACCGGTTATTCCACGAAAGGTTTCCGTTTGAGATCGTAAAAATGGAGTTTGACGAAAAGGATCTTCGGCGAGAAATTGCTTTTGCGATTCGAAACATTCACGGTATTCGAGTGGGTCTCTTCACTCCCGATATGGCATTTGAAGCCATTGTTAAAAAACAAATTAATCGACTAAAGGAGCCATCCATAAAATGTGTTGACCTCGTTGTAAATGAACTCTCAAATGTGGTTCGAAACTGCACAGAAAAGGTAAATTCAATTAATAATTCACTTCACTTTAGAAAGCCCTACGTTTTAATTACAAAGTCTGTATTTTCATTTGTTTTTCAAAAGATGAACCGTTATCCAAGACTCCGTGAAGAAGCTGAGAGAATCATTGCACAATACATTCGAGAAAAGGAATCTGTATGCAAGGATCAGCTTCTTGTTTTGGTTGACTGCGAATTGGCTTACATGAATACAAATCATGAAGACTTCATTGGTTTTGCCAAGTACGATACATATCTTTAATGTGATTGCGATCTTATTAGTTAGTGAAAGGGTCAACCATCTGGTTTTGCTGACTTATCCCTGATCTCTTGTCTGCCCAAAGCATTTCACCTTGAAAAGTATTCGGGATTTCCCCTTAAGTTGTTTACCAATGTTTCACTTCTAGGGTTCTGAGCAGTCCGGTTGTTGGTCGGGATTCCAATACTAGGTTTGACACAATGATTATATACAAAGCATCAAAAATTACGTTGTTCTAGCCTATCTTAAGTTCTCATTTTGTTGCATTTACCAATTTTCTTTTGTTTGCGATGATTATTTTCAATGAGATGATTTACCAAAGAGTGGAATGAAGTTGAATAATTTCGGACGGATGCCAACGGCTAGTTTGATTAATTCTGGTACGATTGAAGATAATTTTGGGTTTCCCACCTCATTACTCTTTCTCTTTTAGCTGATAGCCTAGAAGCCATATAACTAGAATTTTGAACTGATTGGCGGGCCATCCGTTTATTGATCAGTCTTATACCAATGCTTTTTTCCAGTTGCCTGACTTTTTTATACAAAATCTACGTTTGAGTTCATCTTTAGTTTTTGCTCCTATCGTCCTTAATTTACAGCTGCTTCGAGTAGGACCTCGGTGTAACGAATCACTGTGACAAACTTACGTTAATTATTTTAGATAATTTTAGCATGACTTGCAACGAATAGACTGCTCTTCCTGAAATTACAAGTGAACCATTGGTTGCGGTACAAAGAGGTTCGGCTAAAGTAGACTTTCTGTACAGTGTAATATCTTGAAATTCAGTTTCTCCATCGTTTTACTTGTCTGGTAAATTGGAATCATTCTTTCGCTACGCACGTTTTTTGCTAGGAGTTTCTCCATAGTACTTGTTCGTTGTGGTGAAGAGATGCATTTATTATTTTCGACTATTTTACACCAAGTCCCAAGGATGAGTCGTTGGTTCTTTCAACTTTTTTAAGCTCTTATTTTGATTTTCAGTGCTCAGCAGTCAACCGAAAACTCCGCCAAGTCAGGAAGGAAACTTGGTAATCAAGTAATTCGAAAAGGATACATGTGCATTCACAATCTGGGCATCATGAAAGGTGGATCGAAGGACTACTGGTTTGTTCTTAGCTCGGAGAGTCTCTCATGGTACAAAGATGAAGAGGAGCGAGACAAAAAGTTTATGCTTCCTCTTGACGGACTCAAGCTGCGTGACATTGAGAGCGGCTTTATGTCAAGAAGGCATCTTTATGCTCTTTTTAATCCGGAGGGGAGAAACGTCTACAAGGTAAGAGCACGTGTATTTAACGGGACAATCGTAGTCCACTATTTTGTTAAATATCTTGTGAAATGTTGCAACTGTAAAACCTATCATGGCAGGACTATAAACAATTGGAATTGTCCTGTGAAAACCAAGACGAAGTTGACTCTTGGAAAGCGTCATTTCTCAGAGCCGGAGTTTACCCTGAGAAGCAGTTAGAGGCTATGAACGGTGAGGATTCCTCGTCAAACGAGCCACAGTCATCTCTTGACCCACAGGTAATGCTGCGTTTCTTATTTAAAAAATACCTAGTATTGGTGCAATTTCACTAAAATTTGAATATGTAATTAAGCTCGAGCGGCAAGTTGAAACAATTCGCAACCTGGTTGACTCATACATGAGAATTGTTACAAAGACAACGCGAGATTTAGTCCCAAAAACTATAATGCACCTTATAATTAATAACTGCAAAGATTTCATCAATGGTGAACTTCTTGCTCATCTCTATGCCACTGGAGATCAGGTGAGTTTATCACATTTCTACACGTCTGAGCTATTTTGGCTTTGGATTTACACTCTACAATGAGTTTAACTGTCACAGCAATCAATGATGGAAGAAAGCCAGGAAGAAGCAATGAAACGGGAGGAGATGTTACGAATGTATCACGCCTGCAAAGAAGCTCTTCGTATTATTGGGGACGTTTCAATGGCCACTGTGACAACGCCAATTCCTCCTCCAGTTCGTGGCGATAGCATGGCAAGCATGGGGAGTATGGGCGGCATGGGTGGTATGGGAGGCATGATAGGATCCTCGAACACAAACTCAGACATGTTCAACCCTCGCGCAAGTGAATCCAACAGGTAAGTGATAAATCACAAGAATCAATTTTTAGTATTGTGACAACTGTTTTTCACAGGGTTGGTCCACCGAGTCCTGGCGGTGGTCCCAGAAGAGCAGGGCCGCCTGCTCCAGTGGCAGCGGCAGCTGGACGAGTTCCACCTCCTGCACCTGTTCCACAAGGTGGTCGACCAGCACCTCAAATACCTAATCGGCCAGGCGGAAACGCTCCTCCACCTCAACCGCCAAAAGGTGGAATGGGCATGGGCGGCTTACCAGCACCCCTCATTCCTTCGTAAGTTTACAATAATACTAAAAATAATAACATCTTTTATAGCACCGACAATTGCTGCTCTGCGTTTCTACACTATTTACTACAACACTAATATGCGTTATCCATTTGATGCTTTTGTACTGTTATAACATCTGACGAAAGGGTTTTGATAATTAGGAAGCCATTATGACATAGTCCCCATCCCCCCTTGCATTAAGCTGGATTTTCGCTTGGGTTGTCCGATCTGCACTACTAATAATAGAATGGAATTCCAAATTTTATCAAATAGCTCTCTGAATTCTGTTTTCTTTTTTTTCTGCGCAATGGATTTGGCAAAATTTAAATAAAGTACTTGAGCTTCGTGCACAAGGTAGTAAAAATTGGATATTCGGGTGGCGGTCCATAGCTCGTAGAGATTTTTCTTAGTATTCTGTGTACCATGAAATCTAATGTTTTCTACTTAATTGAATTCTAATTTAAAGATAAAACAAGTACAAAACAGTATATTAACATTGCGCTCAATTTTTAAAAAATGTTCTTTGGGTTAACTTGGAAAATGCAAGGCAGCTTTTAAAGTAATTGCCGGATTAACCATTGTAAAGAAAATTAAATATTTGGAATTCTGTTCTGTTGTTATAGACGGGGCGCGGTGTCCGCGGCCGCCGCAGTTGGCAATATAGTGGGGTCATTGCCCCCTAAGCAGCAGCAACAGCTTGCCTCGGCAGCCCTCAACCATCTCCTCTCTAAAAAGTAAAGACTTGGTTTGTTCCTTAAAAATTCCATAGACCGAAGAAGAAATGAAGGGTCTGGCTCCTACACCACCGCTTACGCTCGCTGATGACTAGCTCCGTGATTACAATTAACAATTACAACAGCAATTACTTTTTAGTCACAACTAAACCAACTGACTCGACTAAGAGCTATGAATCAGACATCAGTGAATTTGGTTTGGCTTCAATTCTAAACTGACTGTCATGTAGTTAAATAGATTTACTAACTTAGCTGATGAAGCTAGTAACACACACAATTGCATTGAATAATGATATTTGAATTGGTCATGGAGTTCAACGTATTCTACCAATTGCTGTTGAAGTAATAACTAACTACATAATACATATTACTGATTAGGCACGAGAGTAAGTCAAAATGGAAAGGAGCGAATCTCCTACGTATTAACCTCCTGTTAGATGAGGGCTCGTTAACCTTCCTTTTGTTTTCCTACCCAAATGTTTATTGGAGTCAAGCCTCCAACTAAATTCTTAAATTTAATAGGTTTTATGGGTAAAGAATATCCTGCAGGAAATTGTAGTTTTTGTGCTTTATGTCGGCCGGTACATTTAAAATGATATATTACCACATGGATAACATTTAGAAGTGATAAAATTATTGTTATTTGAAATTATTTATATTATTAACGTGTAAAATGTCCTGTACCTTGGAGAGAATATATAAATATTCAAGTAGCTGTCTTGCACTGCACCTTAAGGGTTGTTTGAATGAGAACGGATTCGTCCATTGGGACAGAAACGGTGTACAATTTGTTGGGTAATTTCATTGATTCATTCTATTAATTTAACTGAAAGAAATCTACCAGAAAAGAAACTAGTGTACGCAATATGCTCCGAATGACGGTTTGATTAGATTTAATATCCATCCCCAGGCTCGGGAGGCCATATGAATATATTGTAGTTGGAAAACGATGCGAATAGAACTAATCAAATGTTAGAAACTAAATAATTAATTGAAATTACCTGACTAGTGTGAAGAATGGGCTTCCATTGCAGTGGCTATGATGCTTTTCTTCTAAGCTTGTTAATTGGCAGAAAAAATTGATTAACTCGAAACCTAATCAAACCCAATTTCGCAGTCATATCTTAACTTCTCAGGATTAAACAAAATAATTTCCGCTTGCTGTAGATCGTGACTAATATTATTTATTTTGGAAGCAATAATACCTTGTGAACTTGCACCTATCAATTAAAAGCTTCTTCATTAAAAGAAAACTATTGTTTGACTGAAACAGAGAGCTAAATATGTACGGCCTAGTGCCAATGCAATTGTCCTGTATGGATGATTAAAGTTGAATGGTGATTGGTGACTAGCCTTCTCATGGTTGCGATGAAACTACTATGTCCATCAATATTACTTAATCAATCAGTGGTAATAATTACGCAATATTAATCTAGTGTTTAGCAAATGTTGTTATACAACATCTTAGCATGATAACGTTTTTGTGAGTGCATGGTCTGTACTTTTAAACCATTCTTGTATTTAGTTCCGAGCAACTGATTTGGCCATGCTTCTGTTCCCTTGCTGAAAACCATTTTTAAAAGCGTAGCTGCTACTTGGGTTGGAGTAATTAGAACTCTACTCGTCGCAACAGCTTGTCAGCTGCCAGGCCGCCTTCTAACAGCGCTTAATTTGGCTTAATACTAACTCTTACCCTGCCTATTGCTTTTAATTTCAGGACTATTTTGTTCCGTATTTATTTATGTTGTCATAATTTGTTTTTCTAGGAGAGCAAATGTGGTTCCACCTCGAATACCGGACAGGCCGCGACCACAGTACTAGCAACGCTTAAACACTTAAGTGTGACTGTATTGTTGGCGTTGGTTTTTAAGGAACTGCATGATTCCGGAGTAAAGTAGGGAATAACATAACGTCACTTTTGTCCACACCTGATGAAACTTGAAACTATGACTGAGCTCCAAAATGCTACGTTTATTATACTGGTAACCTACTCCTTGATGATAACCTAACTGACAATTAATTTTTATTTTTTAATGAAAGAAATCCCGAACTGTGTCTAGCAGGATAAATTATGCAATTAATCGTGTAAGTGTTTCCAAAAGGTGGTAAGTGCAAATTGCAAAGCTACAATAGCTGTTACTTTGAAATAACCCGGAAAATATTGTTATTAAATAATTTACACGGCTCGCTCGTTATTAATATTTATGACTTGCATTCAATCTGTCTACAAAAATTGAATATTAGCTTCTTGTATAACAGGGTTAATTTTGCGAATTCCCTTGCTCGGTTAAGTTATTTTGTAACTACCGTGTCAGTGTTTTATTGTGATAATAATTGTAAGGGTGCAATGTTTCCAGTTTGCTTATTTAATTTCATATCCAAAAATTGTCTTATTTGTATTAAAATAGCCATATCTACATTGTTGTAATTCCATTAGCACCTTCGTTGCTTGCGTCAAAATTTGATTTATAAATATAGCAGATGAATATCTTAGCTGTCTGATTACTCTTTTCTTTGCGAATGCTTATTCTAGTTTAGAGGTAGCAAGCAAACCCCTTGCGCTATTTCAGTACTCCTTGCTTTCCGACTGCCCTAATAAGCAATTTCAAATTACAGGAATCCAGAATTGTCCTGAAGAAATTTCCTGCTGAACAATTATTTATTACAATAAGAATATGGTGTTGTGTTGATTAGTCAAACTTCAAATCATGAAATTTGTTCATTATTGCAGTAGTCTATTTGCCGTCGGTTGCATACTTGGCGAAACCCATGACTTCCACAAGAATTGAACGCCTTGTTGTTAGCTTTATTCCTTGGAGGATGAGTGTATACGGATAGGTCGGACTTAGCCGTGGTTAGACGATCTGCACTCAATTCTTTATAGCTCAAATTGATCGGGATCCCCGAATCAGATTTCATACAAGAAATCTGTCTCTGATGATTGGTCCGGGGATATGATTCGCCTTCAGAGGCAGCAGACTCACTCTGGCAGGATGTTGACATGAAAGTGGCAGGAACCAGAATAGGGTTTTCCTTTCTTTCCAAAGAAACTATATCGTCACTTTCTCCCATCTCCTCGACCCCATATGCTCGCGTGTCAATGGACAATACCCAGTTAGCTACCCGTAATTGCTCGTCTATTGGCGGAAATCTTGTTTCCAAGTCCATCGAGTTTGAGCTTATATCCGAATAAGCAAATGTAAATGTAGAGCGCTCTTCCGCATTGGATTGACAATGACACTGGGAATTAGAATTTAAGCTGTTTCGAATGGCTGAATTTATAAATTATGTCTCATGAGGAATCGGATGATTCCTTCGTTCACATACGCTTAAATTGTGGGAGGAGTTTCTTTGAGTTGACACAATACATGGCTCAAAGCTGGACAACAACGCATTATCCGTATTACAATCTACGGGTTCCTCCGTCCCCTCCATACTGGCCTACTGGAAATTTTGGATTCCCGAAATGATTTCAAATTAAAATTGTACCGATTTTAGAGAGTATTCCGAAATTAGTCTAGGCTTGCAAAAGATCGGCTAGGCAAGGCAAATAAACTAATTAGAGTAAATTTTCTGGAGTGCGAAATTGTAATTGAATTCGGGAGTATAGGTTTTGCTTGCTTTACTGCCTAAAATTTGAAGGACTTGGAAAAAATTGGTGTGTTCCAAATAATACGGTGTAACTTTGCTAACATTGACATGGCTACAGAAAGGGCCAAAGGGGGAGGGGTCCTCTCCCCTAGCAATAACGACAGTAATGGCTTTCCAAATGGAGTTTGAAGGTCTAATTTCTCCCTCAACGCCCCTTTAGATTAATGTTTAATCTAGCCAGTGGCTAATGTTTGTCTGATGGTACTCCACCACTCCAACAATGATTGCGTGCACTTCCGAAAGTGTAGTCCGTATTCCACAGAGTGGCTTGGCATTGTTAGGAAGACTGACCATGCGAACTCGAATAGTTTAGAGGAACGGATGCGATCGATATTAATTCGAATGAGCACATCATTTTTGTGGGGAAGAAGAATATTTAATATTCCGAGGCTTGACAAACCTATCTCGGGGACTGTTCACAAGAATGAATAATGTGTATTTACATATTGTGTGAGGTGAAGTGACAATGATATACTTTATACTGCCAAGCTACAAATTGGTAAATAGTAGTGACTTCTCACCTTCCTAGATATTAAGGCACAATACCTTTAAAATACTTAATCACTTTGAGGCCAGAGGTAACAGAAATTCTCAGCACTTGTATAAAAAATCGAGTATCCTTCATCAGCTCTCACTTCAAGTTTCTACAAAGAACGACCCTTTAACCAAACTGATAAACTGACCCTCAAAATTAGGAATCGGCTAAACTATTGTACCAAGTCCTGGCACTAAATAATTATCCTTAATTAGCAAGCGTGCAGGTCCAGCCAATAAGAAAGGACAAAGGGTAAAATCTTGCTGATGAAACTCTGCAATCCCAGATAATTACTCACAGCAAAGTTACGCAGTGTTTTAGGCTTTAGATGTGTCCATTGGAGAAGGACCAGCACTAGGACTCATGACAATTTCTAACGGAGCAGGGCTAGGAGCTGGACTCGACATAGTGCTGTCACCCGGGGTTCTCGGCTCTTGACTCCGATCGGCTAGTCAAGTAACAAATATATAAATGCCCAACACACAATAAATCAAAATTTGATTTTAAAAAAACTCACTTGAAGGCGGGGCTGGCCTTGCAAATCGCTCCCTGTTATTGGAATGTCGAATTGGAGGTGAGGAAGAAGAAATTGCTTGTGAATAGTGACCTTGCCCCCCGGTTGTCGTTACAACTAGTCCTCCCATTGGTGGAACCCATCCATGACCATTACAGAGATGACATCTACTCACTGGACTTGGAGGACTCATCACATCACGACAACCGCCGGATGGCAAATGCAATCCTGTCACATTGAAGTTTCAGTAATTACTGTTAGATAAAAATGCTCTGGACATCGTTCAGTTCAGATTGTTCAACAAGTTCAACTGAATAAAGTTTTCAACTTCCCAACTCCCTTACCAGGACTCATAGGTCTGGAACCCGAACCTGGCGATGGTACAAAAGGTCCAGGAGATGACCCAGGCCTGGGTCGTGAAGGTACCGGAGCACTGATAGCAGAGCTGCTCACTGCTGTAGAAGAGCTCGAAGAATGGGGAAGACAAAAGCCACTAGTAGATAGAGCAGGTCCACCTTGTGTCAGCAATGATTCATGAAAATGTCGTTCATCTTCAATTTCCAAAGATGATTCTGACTCAGAAAGGTGACGACACAGTGCCTCTCTTCTCTCCATTTCCAACTGGAGCCGTCGTTGTAAGCGAAGGTTTTCATCGCGAATCTGCCTCTCCTCCGTTGCGTACTGGGACATTCTGTCGGAATCTAAAAAGCAACCACCCATGTATTTATCTACCTTTTAAATGAGTATTCAACTATTCAAATTTTCTTACGATGCTGCTGTGCGACAGAAAGTTGAGCTTTAAGTCTGTCCACTTCATTCCGCAAGTGCTGCACATTGCCACTAAGGGTTACAACATCGTCGTTGGATCCCGAGTTATTCCTCGACTGGTTGGATCCATCAGAATGTCCACTGTCTTCTTGGCTCATGCTAAAACTCAAAAGCGTATTATGATGAGGTCCACCAGGCCCACTTTGCCGATGAACTGCAGGGTCTCCGAAAGATAATGGAAGTGAGCCAGTTGATCCGCCCAACGGTCCTCCACTTGCACTTGTATCTGCTACCTTGCTTTGCAAGCTCCTATATATGGAATCAAAAGATCGATTTAGTTTCCTGAACTATCAATTTGAAATATCTAAACTGTTTAGTCGAACCGTTTCTCAGCCTCTAATTTATCCATTCGTTTCCATAAACGATTAACTAACGCCTCCTGTTCTTGCTCTAACGTATTTTCCAGCTCAACCTTTTCACGCCTCAGCTGTTCCAAGTTGTTCTGCTTTGCGTTCGTTTCAGCCTCCAATTTCTCAATTTTACGCATCAATTTGTTTACAAGACATTCTTGTTCTTGCTCCAGAGTTTGCTCAAGTTTACACTTCTCAGACCTTAGCTGTAGGGAGAATTCAGGTTCAGAGCTTGGACTTTTAAAATAATTATATTTAGTTCATAAACAATATTGTACCTGATTCAATTTCCTTGAGAGATCATTCGTTAAGCACTCTTCCTCCTGTTCATAGTGATGAGCCAGAGTTTCCTTTTCTTTCTTCAAAGCCTGGATTTTCTTTAGCAGTGTGTTTGAAATGAACTCCTCTTCTTGTTCAGCCTTTGCTTGCTGTTTTGAGTATATTTTAAAACGGTTAAACTATTGGTGTCAAGTCAATTATTCTCACAAAATGCTTATAATACTGCTTAAGATTTAAATTGTTTAATACTCATTCGTGTCGTGCACTCACAATGTTCACTGATGCCTGCCTCAAGGAGCGATTTTCTTCTTGGAGTGATTTGACCCTCAGTTTATATGTGTCCAATTCAACTTTTAAAACTCGATTATGCTGCTGAAGAGATTCAATTCGCTTGTGCAGTTGTTCTCTCGTAACTGGTGATGGAGGCATCATAATCGGACCACCATCGATTGAGCTCGAATCGCTTTCGCTTGCACTGTCCGCCATCCTTCTTTCTTTTGTCTTTTAATCAGCTAATTCCTTATCCACTGTCTTAGGTCAAAAGTGATCTTTCTTTTAAATCTATTCAATTATTAGTCTACGTTACAAATGATGTTTTGGCAAATGTACAGACTTTCAAGAACAGCTCAAATAAAATTAACCTGCTAGAGGTTTGAATTGCGTATTTATTAAGTAACTGATGTGATCTCACCTAGTGGTTGTCCGATTGTTATTATCTGTATCTCCGTATGCCGTGGTTAGTCGATTGATCCCAGAGAAAGTGAAGTAATTTTAAATAGCACAAAGGGATCCCACTCTGCCGGCCACACTTGGCCTTTATTTCCCAGGTCACACACAGTCACATAAAGAAGGTTACCGGTATGAATACGAGAGTAGGTGTACAGTTTGAGTTGCGGTGGCAAAAAACTTAACCTTCCTGCATTCTGTGTTAGTGATTTCTTTGTGGCGGCATTGGCAACTTTTGCCATTCATTTGCATTGGTTTTTCGTGGCAGGCAGAAAAGAAGACGGGGAGGATCCCTCCATGCATGTATCTTGCATCCCATCCCATGCTATGCTCCTTATGGGCACCACACGCAGACACGCATTGCATTGCATTTTGGTCTGACCGGCGGCCGAATCCACTTCAAATTATTATCTGTTAGCGTCAGTAAAATGCTTTTGTCAAAATAAATACCATTTATTTTTAGTATTTTGGTCTGATAAGACTAGTTATGATTCACGAAACTGCAAATGCATAATAATATGAACGAGTGTGCCAGCAAAACAAATACATTTTGTTGGAGAGCATATCATTAAGCATTTGCGTTAAGCATCAGTAATGTCATGTTGACCTTGAGGGGGAACATTAGCTGTTGTATAGGACATTTGAAAGATGAAATAGAAAACACGTCAAGTCGAATTCCTGGAATCCATCCCCGGCCCGGCGCGTTTATAATGTGCATGACGAGCAACTCGGTTATTAGGTTGTGGTCGTTGTAGAGTTCTGGTTATTCGAACTACGTTTCATTATTTGAGGAAAACAGTAAATCCGGTTCTTGAAGTCAGCGTTGATCAATCGTAGAATCACTAGTAGCGCTTTAAGCCCCTGTCTATGAGGCTACGATTTTCTTGAATTTTATAAATTCACTGCCATTTGTACGCATGTTTAATACAAAGCGGCTTGAGAATTCGACGAAGAAACTAGCCTAATATTTCCACCATTTGAAACAGACATTAGAATCTGCAGCCAAGAATCCTTAAAAATTCCTTAGAAACAAGAACATGGGAGACTGCTGTAAAAAGAAACGCCGAATTACTAGAGCAGATATTCTCCAATACTTTGGTTAGTAGTAGTGCCAATTTAAACTGTTTTGAGTGTTCTTAGTTGGCTCCTTCATTTTTTGTATTACCTTTTTAGATCCGCGGAAAAATTTTCAAACATTTAGATTTGGATGGACTGAAGATTGCGCGAAAAGTGTGTTTAACATGGTGCGAGGAATGTTCGACACTTCTGCAAAATAGATCTTCCCTTCGTTTAAGGCAATTCAAGGATGAAGTTTACCACTTGGAAGAGTTTCTAAATTCATGTTCAGAAAATGGTGAATGTTTCAGCCGAAATGTCGTTCTTCTCGGCTGGGATATAAATAAAAATAATACTTCACTAAATGAGCTGCTTAAGAAAATCGGGCCCAATATTCAAGATTTGACTCTGTCAAATGCAAGATGGACTGATGCTGAGGCAGTCCATGAAATCTTGTACACTCGTAAGTTGGATAATCTGCAGAGAATTACAATTGACATTCGGGAGCTGAGATCCTCAGAGCCTCATCCTTCGACAATTTTGCCGGTGGTGCCTGTAAATTTGAGTCTCACTTACTTTTGCCTAAAAACGTCTGACTGTCAAACCCAAAGTTTTCCGATTGATTGGAACACATTTTTTGCTACTTTTCTTAATATAGAGGTAATGTTGTCCTATGTACTAAGCATGCGGAATTAATAATTAATTTCTTGCATTGGTGTTGAAATTTAGGAATTCCATCTACAGTCTTCTACAGTGCAATCTTTATCTTCTCTGGCCAAATCAATTGTGTTGGGCATGTCAGCTGCTGCACAGCATAATAGAGATATAGTCTATTACGATTGAGAAAATTAACTCTAAACTTCAAGTAAGTTGTGCCAGAATTTTTTAAAGTATTTAACTAACGTCGCACATATATTATACACATAATATATTCAAGTTTGTATGGCGTGTATACTGCTCGAGTTTGGTTATCCCTAACCCGATTTGATAACGTATACAATTTAATTTTTCGTGGTTGAAGGGTGTCAGCCCTAATTCCTATCCAATCGTATAACCTATTTGACGACGAAGAGGGGAATGACGACTTGCTCTTGGTTGCTCCGGAACGGTTTTTGCCAGATCCCAACAGGTATAATTATATCCAAATTTAGTTAAAAGTGAGGCGCAGCATTTTCTGCTTAACAATACGATTCTTTAAAATCTGACAGAGAACAAGATCGGCAAAATAGTAATATCATTGTTGAAGAATTGAAGAAAATGAATATCTCGCTGGAGGAATTTTGTGTCAGCTTTTGCGAATTGAAAGACATGAATCTCTTGTTGGAGAAATTCAAAAACACTCTTCGAAAAGTTAAACTGACTTTTGGTGCGGGCAGAGGCACACAAGACCTACGGTTTGGAGTGCTATTTAATAATGTGACCAAACTCTCAACCCCTTGCAAATTTTGACATGCTTCAACACATGAGAGGAGTCAAATCACTTGTTTTAACCAATAACACACCTGCTGGACTGTCAAATGATTTGGAACGGTTTGCACAGAGTATCAGTAGATCTCTGATTCCAAACAAATACCAGATTTCGTGTCTGGCTATTGAGACACTTGATTGCATTACTAGCGGTGAAGTAATTGAGGCAATTGCAATCACATTTCCTGTCATTGAGAAGCTCAATTTAAAAGTTGACGACTTGACCATTAGAATGATCTTCACACATCTTACGATTTTGAAAGAACTCGCAGTTGCAGGCCAACTGCTAACTGATAAAGGAATTACTGGAATTGAGAATTTTGCACAGTTAAGCAGAACCCATCCCTATATTGGAGACTTGAAAAGTAAATTATTCCAGAGCATGAAATCCGACTAATTAATTAATGTTACATGTGAAAACCTCATTGATTTGCAGAGCTACAACGTTTCGAGCTGAGCGATGAAAATTTTGAACTTGTGACAGATTCTCCATCTCTCACGGTCTCAAGGACTTGAACGAATTACAACATGTGTCCATGCCTCGAACAATGGTAGCAAATATCTAGAGGGTTTGTTTGATTACTTCAATTTTTGAATTTACAGGTATCATTTAATGGAGTTCAAGCACTACACAATATTACAACCGAAAATTTGCGAATTGCATTTAAACTTGAACTTGATAGGGGAAGCCACTTGGTACACTTGACTTATTCTTTATTAATGCAACTTTGTTATTTATTGACATTTTATAATTGCGATAGCCCCGTGATCTAAGTCAGAAGGACAGGTTCGTTAAACAAATTAGTGAATTCGGTAAGCTGTCTGTGGGAAGCTGCGTCACATTTTATGGACAGCTTACGCACTTTGTTCAAAGGTTGGTCGCCAATTCCTTTTTTTTTCTCAATTTCTCTTGATTACTGGCCTGATTGCCAAAATTTGCATGTTTGTTCAATTATTCAAGGTTTGGGATAAATCTGAAAATTGGATACGATAATGCTTTGCATATTAATCCACGCTGGGACGAAGGAGTCACAATATTAAACGCTTGCGTTAATGGCGTATGGGGAACAGAAAAGTATTTTTACGATGAGTTGTACCCCGGAATCCCGGTTAAAATTCGGATTACATGCCAGTCTCAATCGTTTTTGGTAAGACCGTCATGACTTGTCATTGAACGGGAGATTCCATTATTCCTAATTAAATTTTTTTTGTCAGATTGAAGAGAATAATTTCACTCCAATCACATTTCGATACAGAACGCCTTTGGACCAAATTGATGGTGCTGAACTTTGGGGTACCTGCAGTGATATAGAACCGACATTCACCAGCCTTTGTCTTTAAGATTAATTTCTCAAGTCGAGAGCTGCGCTGTTTTATAAAATAACATTTGATGTAATGTAATAAATATAATAATTCCCAAGGAATATTATACTCTCTATCACAGTCCAACTAAAAAAGCATAGACAGTGCAGCATGTAGAACTCATACCCTCAAAATTGTTGTGCCGCACATTTGGGTAAAAAGAGGTGTAAAGTGAACAAAACATTTTTTTCCTAACTCACTGGTTACTTTTTAGCATTGACCAAGAAGGCACAAACTGTTGTGCCGCACATTTGGGTAAAAAGAGGTGTAAAGTGAACAAAACATTTTTTTCCTAACTCACTGGTTACTTTTTAGCATTGACCAAGAAGGCACGAAATCACCCGACTTTGCCCATCAGAACATTTTGTAACCTCGTCTTTCAGGGAAAAATTAATGATTATTATTATTTGCGTTACGAAATATACTAAAAACCCCTCCCCTAAGTCCAAGTGTGTTTTACGCGAATTATGGGTAGAAAGTATTTCTTTTGCGCAAGGGAATGGATTTTGATATTTTTATTGATGTAACTCAATTTTTAATTTGTGACATCACAGAATTCTAATTCTATCATTAAAGCACGTTCAGGAATAAGGTATGGCTGTCGAATTAAATTAATTTTTTGTTATAAGGAGAAGTATGCAAACGAATCACAAAACCAGAAAATTTAAGCATCTAGAGAAAGAATAATTTATGCCAACTTAAACCGTAATTGTGTACAAATTTTTGCATTATTTGAGAAAGAGGATTCAATTGATTCGACTAATATTTTTGAGATCTAAATTAAGCATTTTGGAGGGCTTCCTTGGCAAATGCTCCAAATTGATTCGAACCGTCTTGATTCCACTCTTCATGACCTTTGATTTCAGTTTTGCACTTGGCAATGTACCCGACGACTTGTGGAAATTTTCCAAAATCTTTTCCACAACTTTCCGCAGTAGCTAGAGTCGCCATTATTGTGAAGTCTGCAATTGTCAAATTATCTCCAGCCGCATACTTTGTTACTTTGAGGAATCCGTCCAAATATCCCAAAGCCTCGTCGAATTTCTGCACTTTCTCAGAATTGAACTTTTCCTTGGCAAAAATGATGGGATACTGCATAGAAAATTGTACACATCTTTCACTCAAACTTTTCCGAGTCCAGTCAATAAAGTTAAGTGTAATCAAGTAATTTATAAACTTACGTAGACTTCACCGAATGTCTTGTACAACGTTCCCATATCAAACAACAAGCGCTGGTCGACAATAGCTCGTTTCTTAGGATCCTTCGGATAAAGGGAGTCGTCCTTGCCATAAGCATTCGCCAAGTACTGGAGCATTGCCCGGCTTTCCGTCAAGTACAATCCATTGTCATCAAGAGTAGGAATCGCTATAATTTAGAATAAAACCATGAGACCATTGCAGAAGAGCTTCCCTTAAACAAGCTTCCTTAAAAAGCAAAATAATCAATTACTGTGTTGGGGGTTCATCTGCAAATTAAAAATTATAATGAATTTAATTACAGCGTTTACTTTGATTATCGGTGGCGCAATCGGATAATTACCATACCATAAGAAACTCGGGAGTCATGTTTTCTCCAGCCATAATGTTCGTGACCTTAAAGTTGACTTCCACGCCAACGTTTTTGGCGCACATCATCACTGCACGGCAAGGTGCGCTCAGCAATAATCCATACACATCGATTCCCATCTTTCTTCAGTTCTGCAAAAATCAAATATTCAATTCAAATCAATTATTCAAGACATATGGCTATCGGCTATCCAGCCTCAGTTCTAGCTTATATGTTGCAAATGCGATCCACAACCTACGTCCTAGCATTCGGGAATTGATTTCTCTATAAATAGTATTTCTCCTTCCTTCGTAAAGAATCCGCAATCTAGCCTACTGCAACTTAACTGGAGGAAATTACACATTGAAAATTACATGAAAGTTCACAGAATCACGGGTAAAGAACCCGAACCGATTCTCAATACTAGCACAATAATACATGCCATTAATCAATAACGCAATTTTCAATGTGCTGCGACTATCTTCTTACAAGTTTGACATTTACGAGCTTTAGTAAATAACCATTTTTGTCGTCCTTAAATGACAATTTTGGTTTGTCCTAATGCAGGACTCGGCTGATGCTGCATCAGACTGACTCACTTCCGTGCAAAGCAAAGTATGTCAATTCTCATAGAATTACGAATAAATTTAATCTTTTCTAGCCATTACCATTATTGATTAATTACATGCGTGCAGCGAATTGCTAATTGAATGCTCTCTTACCTTCGTCGAAAATAAACGGATGACACAAAGCAGCAGGTGGATTTGCACAACAAATTTCCGAGTTGTGGAGCAGAACAGAAGGAAGAAGCGACTGGGGAGGAAGGCAAGACTTCAAGTCGAGTTTATATAATAAGCAGAAAAGGCGATGCAATGGGTAGCAATCGGTGAATATAAACGCCGACTGAAATTAAACATGACGCCGGCTCAACCGACCGGCGTGATAAATCCTGATATTAAGCCGTGGAGATTTTCCTCAAGGTTATCCTCAAACCCAACATTGCATTTCATTGTTTGTTGTTCGTCTGTGTATATGACAAAGGCATATATTTGACTACTGCCTTAATTTACACATAGATTATAGTATAGATTCACATGTAAAGCACCTAACATTTAATGAATCCCTTTCGTAGGTAGCCTTCCATGGCTAATTATTGCCTTGATGACTAAGATGACTATGGGTACTAAGGTTGGTCGGTTAAATCCAGCCACGTCAATACCTCCAGGTTGGGGTTATGTAATTGAATTGTGGCCAGGAAATCTGTCACGCTGTGCCATTGGCTAATCATCGTGGCGTGAAGTAGTCATTTATTCCAGAACTTTCCGGGCAAAGGAGTGTTTTTTACCACCATCATCCCATGATTTTTCTTCCCCTTTGTGAATCATTAATGAGGGTAGGAGTGTGTTTTGGTTGGAGGCAACAATGGCTGGGGTTGAGGGTACCACGACGCAGACTCCTGCCATTGTTCTTTACTGGATGATTGTCATTTGAATTATTTGTTTTAATAATATTTATGAGAATTGAAGTATTTGTAGGGCTACGCACTTGGATTGAAAATTGAAACCGTTTAGAAAAATATACCATGGAATTGGAATCTACATGCTAATTGCTGAGGGCTTGAATCGAATGGTTTGAACGGATGTCATTGGATGAACAAAATATTTATTCCAAGCTTTCGAGTTCGAGCTGAATGAATGAATACATGCTAAAATAATAAGTTGATGAAGTCAAGGCAAGTTTAACGTCAATTTTGGACAATTTGTAAATTGGATTGAGGAAACTGATTTGCAACTTGCTGCAACCAATTGCTATGAAAATACGCGGAATGCCGGATGGCCGCAACCCAACTTATTGTTTTCGCTGTCACACGAGAATTGGCAAATAACTATGTCATTTTATTTTGACTTCGTTTAAGCGGAAATTAATTATTGATTCTGGTAACATTTAATATATTTATCAGGGTATGTTATTCTAGTGCAGATAAGAAGCCAGCGATAAGAAAAGCGGAGAATTGCGTTTGGATTGATTTGCTCTCCTAATTGGAAATGGATCTCGGTATTCGCTTGCAAGTCCGGATGCCACGTTACTGGAAGGATTAACAAAACATGGTCGTAGGAACGCAATGCTAGTAGAATGGAGTTAATCTAGAATAGAATTAATAGATAATAGTCTCCTGTTCTTGTATGCAGGTAAATTGGGCTTCTTCAAGTAGAGCAAAGCAAATCGATATGCCGTGACATGGGTCTGTTGTAGAAAACCAAATTGGAGTGGGAATAGTTTTCTCCTTCAATTCTTGATTTCTAACGTCGGAGTTGAAAAATTCGGGTTCTCACCATCATCAATGAAATGGCGGGGAAGCGTCGACTCTGTACTTCCCTACTCTCCAAGACACTTTTGTTCAAATACAATGTCCGGATTCCAGAAATCTCTCATTTTACAAGTTGTAGTCCAGGAAGGTCATTCATTACCAATAATAGACATCATCAATGAAATGGCGGGGAAGCGTCGACTCTGTACTTCCATACTCTCCAAGACACTTTTGTTCAAATACAATGTCCGGATTCCAGAAATCTCTCATTTTACAAGTTGTAGTCCAGGAAGGTCATTCATTACCAATAATAGCCGGGTAGGCCGCAAACAAAATCAGTTCTTACAGCTACGCTTATTTTGAGCTTGTGTTAGCCGCCCACAAACTGCTGCTTCTTCAAACACATTGATTAAACTATTTTGAAATTAAATTGATTAGTATTTGGAAAAAGTTTTTAAAAAGTTGACGTTTTCTAAAAGTGGGTGCCGATTTGATTACAGTGGGCAGGGGAAGAAAGTGAGTTAAATAATTAATATTAATTTTTTGGATATAATTAAAATCAAAATCAGAGCACATATAATGGCATTTTAGATGGCTAATATACAATTTTAATTTTTGACTGAACACTGATAGTAACAAGGCATTTTTCGGTTTTCTACTGTTCCGTCGCGTGTAGATTTTACAGACAACGTTGCGTAGCCGGTCCAGGTGTGTGCTGAGAAAATTGTGATTTGCGTTATGCATAGACCGCGTCGCTTCTGGTCATAAAGTCGTAATTGCTTTCAATCCATACAAATCCACCGCAACCGAATTTAAGCAAGGAAAAAAAACTTTTTCTACCATATATATATCGATCACGACATGGACTTGCTGTAAGATGCTATCATTACGTTAGTGATTTAATGTCAAAGTGCTATGAGTGTTGAGAAAAATCTCGACATTGAGTTTTCACGTCGCGGCGACAGAAGATCAAGGCTGTATGAATATCTGAGTTTCTCATCGTGTATGCGATAGGAAATTAGTAGTTATGGAATGTCGAATGTGTGCTATATTTATGTCAAACGCTTTCTATGTAAATATACACAACTCACAAATGCAGGCTTGGTCCTTGCTGTCTAATACATGTGTGAAAAACACGGGTGTTGTACGAATTTCTTGAACTTCTGCGTTTGTCTTTCTCTTAAATTATATGATGAATTCGTACTGTTTTGTTGTCGAATTGTTTTTCTGTATTATACTTGTCAATATCTCTGTTTTTGAAAGATGGTGTAAGCTTAAAGTTTGCGTGGAGTGGAAGGATGGATGGATTTTCACACAAGGCAAAATCATGATAAACGTGCTGGGCGTGACTGAAATTCCAACCTTTTTTTCATCATTGAAGAGATGCATCTTATTCAAAGATCTCTATGCACGAGTGCCTGACAAAGTGCCAAGGGACATGCACATTCTCATCCAGTCATTGCACTTAAATCCGAATCTCATTATTTTCAAGGTAAACCCTGTTAAGGTTAAGCCCAGTATCTAATCTGGACGGATTTTTGTGGGATCTTTACAGTGGGCGGATGCAATTGGTCCCAGTTGAAGAGTTGCTCAAGTAGCAAAGAATTCATTGCATCTCATCGAGCAAAAATCGGCTCTGTTAGCCACAATCTTTCTCTCAATTCATTCAAGAGGAATTCGGTGGCAGTGACAGGAGGCAATCATTCAAGTACTCTTGAGGTCAAATCAAATAACACTGCAGTTATGGGGATTAAATTATACAGCGTTTCGGATAGCCCTCCAACATTGGCTGTAAGCAAGCACCCTTAATATTTGAATACTCAACGAAATTAAATCGGAGTAATATTATAAAGTGTATTTTAAGGTAAGGATGGCACTCAAATATCTTGGCCTTGAATATGAAATCGTCAACATAGACTACGCGAATGGGGAACAAGCCTTGTCCGAAGCTTTTCTTCAGGTACTGTTAAAATAGTCTCTTTCCTCTTTGTTTAATTAATGAAGGTTCCTGAAATTTCTCTCAAATTGATTTGCATCTATTCGTTTAATTTTCTTCCAATGAAGGTTGCACAACTTCGTAACATATGTATTGCAGTTTATTATATAACCGACCCATGCTTTGGCTTTTCATCCGCGCATTATTCAATACAGATATGTATTGAACTAGCAAAGCTGTACCTGGCACTACTATATTATTCTAATTATTTGCTTCAGCACTCAAGGACGCATGACACAATTTATATTCATCGATTTTTACATATGAAACTATATAGTTTCATGAAATCCGGATTTCATGCACTACTACTACATGTTTTTTATTATTATTAATATGACATGCACTGTCTGTATGAATTGTATCATACAGATTCCAAAAACCTTGAAACACAATAATTATTCACGGAAATGATTGAATATTCAATACAAATTAGTTGTTTTGTTTACAAGGATAAATTGCTTAATATTTCATTTAATAAGAAGTTCCTTTCTGCCTTCTTTTTGTAATGACCACATAATACCGATCCCAAGTACAAGTTTTTGTGTAAAAAACTTGTTTTTCCAATTAAATGTTAATAGACCGGTTTAGATGTAACAAATCCTGCATGACATTCCCTCGGCGCGGAGTGGTGATTGTTACATAACGAGTGGTGATTACGCTGCGCTGTGTGTAAATTACAAGTGTACTCACATGTGGGATTCAATCAAATTTGGTTAGTCAGAGGAGGAAGAGATCATCACGACAAACGCTCACAAATACCTAGTAAAACGTCATGGATTTATACATTATTAACGGAAGTCCACCTTCCAAATCTGTACGATGGGCTGCCGAAATCCTTGGAATTGATCTGAATTTAAAAATATGCAATATTTGGAAGGGGGAACAATTCAATCCAGATTATTTAAAGAAGAACCCTGCCCACTGCGTTCCAACACTGGACGACAAAGGATTTTTGTTGGGAGAAAGGTAATTTTTTTTTGCAAACCATGAAGAAGAACTTTGTCAAACTTTAATTTTAAATCAAATTGTAATATATAGAGGGGCGATCATGAAATATCTTGTGAACACGCATTCCCCGGGCCATACCCTCTACCCAGATGACATCAAGGTTCAAGCTAAAATTGACTGGATGCTACTTTTTGATGTTGGGACCTTGTATCCCAGCATGCGAGAATTTCTTTATCCCCATTTATTTTTTGGTAAACCCAAATCTGAAGAAGCGGAGAAAAATTTCCGTGAAAAACTTTCTGTACTGGAAGCATTTCTGGGAGACAAAACATATTTGGTTGGAGATTCACTGACTCTGGCGGACTTGTCCCTTCTTGGCTCAATCAACTTGACGGAGATGTCTGATTTCGACATGAGTGAATACAAAAAATTATTGAAATGGAGAGAACATATCAAGAAGGAACTTCCAAAATATGAAGTGATTAATGATGAAGGAAATCGCCTTATGGCAGATGATATTTTGGGACTCAACCCAGGATACGCTCAGTACAATCATTTGTGGGGGAAATAAATAAGTGCACCTTTTATCTACACAAACACATGTGTGTTTCACGCACACCCGCTTTTTCTTCTAGAATGCAAAAAGCCACTAAGTTTTTTCTCATGCAAAATTGTATCAATAATCGATTACTAATGTGTGTACTCAAATCGTGTATATCAGGGAAAGTAAATGTTTGTCTTTTGTTCTCAAATTTGTTTTGAATATTTGATGCTTGGTAGAAATGGCCAGCTTAGCATACCGCATCGCATTACACACTTTATACTGCTTATGTAACAACACGTCAACAGACACAAAGCTGAAGCGCAAAGAATTTCAATGAACTCATGCACTTGAATTTGTAGGAATGACCTTGTCCTTGAATTCTGACAGCATACATTTTATTATGTGACGAAGTAAATTTTGAGGGATGGACTGCAAAAAAACCATCCCATTGCATTTCACTGTCATGTCATTTTATTCAATCTCTCACCAATGCAATGATCATTCTTAAAGCCAATGTTTAAAAGCGGAAAATTTTGCAAATACAAAATTCTCATATTGTCAAACTAAATGCAAGAGAAATTTATCCGCTCATATACAATATGTTAACTATGATTTATTCAATTCTTACAGAAAAATCCGCAAGGGGAAGTCCCCCTTTTGGATGACAATGGATTTGTCCTGAGCGAGAGGTACTTCATTTTATTTTAATGCCAAATTCCTATAACCTACATACATTTTTAATATCACTTAGCGTTGCCATTCTCCAGTACTTGGCGGATAAGTACCGGAAAGATGATACTTTTTATCCAGTGGCCCCGGAAAAGCGAGCCATTGTCAACCATCGCCTTGCATTTCACCTCAGCACTTACTATAAAGCGATCGTTGACTACATGGTACATATGTACATAGTTATTTATACACAACCACATAGGAGGAAGTTCCGTGTGGATTTTCATTCTAAAATTGTATGGAATTTCCTTTATAATTGATTAGATCCTTCCGCTTTGCTATGCATACCCAAGGACGGAGGAAAATCTGAAAAAGCTCGTTCATGCATTGAAAGTGTTTGATCAATACTTACAACGCATTAATACGGCATATGTTGCTGGAGGTATTTAAATTTAAACAAATTCTGCATTGCAGTCATTGGTATTCGAGTTAATTAAAATGAATGATTTAAAATGTATTTCTTAAGATACCGTATCAATTGCGGACTTGTCCTTGATCATGGCTACTGTATGTTTGGAATCCATGGGCTTGGATTTAAGCCCATTCCCAAGGGTCAAGAACTGGTATGATGGATTCAAGAAAAATAATGTGGAGCTGTGGGCAGTGGGAGTCCAGGGATTAGAGGAATTGACAGCTTTTGAAAAGAATCCACCGGATTTATCCCACGTCAAACACCCGATCCATCCAACTGATAAATCAAAGATTAAATGAAATTTGGTGACAGGATTTTATTTTGCTTATAGGCGCTTCGCCCTTATGTTTCCACCGTTAATTGAAGAGTAGAATTAAGAAAATCTCACCTGGTGAAAAGTTTTGAAGGAATTTAATTGTATAAATTATTATGAATCCTGTCATTTGCCTTATGTATGTGTGGTTACAACTCAATACTTCCTATATTTCTGTACCTAACATGTTCTTCCCTGGGGTTAGAATTGAAGAAAACAAATAAAAAAGATAATAATCATGAATGCTAGATTTTTTGCGATTTTCCAATTCGTAATAAAGCAAAATTAAAATTAATCGTCAAGTTCGCCTTTCTTCGCCAATTGGGATTATAAATTGAATGGACTGATAAAACATTAAACAAGTTTTTCATTTCTGCTTGTTTCCAATTTGTTGTCGTGCATTCGTTAGATTTGCACGCAATAGTTTTGGCTTGGTCCGTTTCTTGAAAGTTTGGCTTTACATTGAGACTATGCATGCATGTATTTCTTGTGCCTCAAGAATATAGTTCAAGCTCAAGGTTAATTCGTTGT
>JAAXYW010001023.1:0-26162 GCA_036851895.1 Orthonychiurus folsomi
CCCCCGGCCAGCTCAGCTTTTCGAAAACAGGTAATGGGATACGGGGTTTTCCAATAAATTTAAGTGTTCAAATGCTGAGGACATGAGTGCGTTGGCTGCTTGGCTAAGTGCGGGAAACTTAAATACCAAAGGTCGGGGGACAAGACACACAATTTATATAGGGTGGTTCATAAGAATCAAAGGTTTGTAAGAAGAAAAAAACATAATTTTTTAAGTAGCGTCGTAAAATTGAGGTGCGTAAAAAAGATTTGATCAAATAAATCATCGATTAATTTGGTTTTTACATGGCAAAGTTTTTGTCTTAGCACCTAAAAAAATTGACCACTTCATTATGGTCTGCAGTGTGTAAATTTGAAGTTATCTCAGAAAGCACTTTTTTCCTCAAGTACGTACCCCAGCGGCGGTGTTTCCGGACCACCCTTCCTTCCCATAACATATCATCTTCAAAATACAAAAACTTCACCTGAGCTCATAAAACCATACACGTTCTCCAGTTTCGCATACAAACTAGGGACTTGCAACCCTCCTTCTTCCGAGGACACAAAGGCGCTCCTTAAACGCCACCCAGTTCAGTGCATTTAAAATGGAAGGGAAGGCCATGCAAGGAACAACTCCTTGCTTTCTCCTTGCTTTCCCTTTCCCCATAATCATACATCATTCCAAAACCATGCATGACATGAACACACACGCATACATCCATGGAATGCACACACTCATACGTAGTAAGTATAAACCCTTACTGAACCTGTCAGTTCAAGTCATTAAACTCACCATCCGCTTTTCACGCTCTACTATCTTTTTGCTCCTAAAAAAACCTCAAGCCTAGCACAGAACAGCATGGGAAATTCACGAACAACAAAGCTGAACGAACGTGGAAAGGATTAATTCCATTGCCAAAAGGAAATTGGGCCATTTTTGAAAATATTAATGTTTGGATGGAATCCAAGTGACTGGGATCCAAAAATAGGTTGGGCCAGGCGCGGTTTTCATTTCACAAAGAACACTTTTCCCCGTGTACGGGCGGCGCGGATATTTGCAGAGGCAGGGTGAGGGCGGAAAGTGAAAAAAGCGAATTGTGAGTGCGAATAGATATGCTTTTTGGTGTAACCAACCTTCCCTTTCTTAGAACTTATTTGTCAATCGAGCCACATTTTGGTGTGCTTTCATTCCCTTTTGAGAAGGGAACCCAAATCGTGGTGTTCTGGATGAGGATTTCCAGCTTGGAGTTCCCAGGAGGAATTGAATCCATTTTATATATTCGAACCATTCTTCACGTAAATGGTGAAAAGGTACACCCTACGCTGGAAGGCAATAGGAATGGGTCCAGCTTTTGTGGACTTAGTGCTGACTTGGAGTGTAAGTAATACTCACAAGCATTACCTATGCAAATAAAGTCATATAACGCCTAATCCACGTACGTACGATTCACTAACGTAGCCAACATCATAAACTCCAGGATACGGCATGCTTTTTGACGGCTCGGACAAATGTAATTGGAAGGAAATGGAAATGACTTTCAAATCTTGAAGTATAGCGTTGTCCTCGGGGATGAAAAAGCCGAAGACTTTCTGAAGAAAGGAAAGAGCAGGTTTTCCTATTGAATATATTCTTTTGGGAAGATGAATCATTAGAAATTAGTTTAAAACTTGGTCAAAATTTTTGAGCCAAAAGCCAAATATCGACCCTGCAATTAGAAGTGCTAATAAATGCGCATTAGGGTGTTTGGCTAATAATAATTCTCAATTGGTAATGCCAGCTAATATTTTTAGAAATATTTTTAATAAAAATTAAGATTCTAAACTCAGCATTGCAATTCTGAACAGGAAGAAATGATTTTTGTAGAAATCCACTTTCTACCGAAGGTTCCATACACGTATATGTTTTCTACAGAAAACCGCCAGCTTTTGCATTTAATTAAAGCAACAGAACATTCAGCTTCGCGGAGTCAGCATTTCACCATTTGTATTTTCAGAGATCAGAGGAAACGACGCAATAAAATCATAACCACTCAGAGTGGAAGCAGGCAGCCGCCGCAGCATAACATAACATAACTAACGGGAATAAGTAGAGCCAAACTATTGTTCTTTCCCCCCACGCAATCTCCAGTAAAAATAAACCCGTAAAACACGGGATTGCATAACCCCATACTCCACAACCAGCTGTATGCCAAAGGCAATGTCACACAATTTATATGAATGGAAACGAGGACGACTAGACTCCACTTTGCTTTCCTCGGGGTTGAGCAAAGCGCAAATAAATCAGGGAATCCATACACTTCCAGTTCCCGTGCTGGCACGGCGCGGCGGCGGCAGTGGCTATCGAGTAATCCGGATGCCGCAGCGCGCGCGGACTTACAATGCACTGCGTACGTATGTGTGTGCGGTACGGGATTTGATTCAAAGGCCACTCATGTAATTTGGAATAGAATTGTGTTAGCTTGGCTAAAGGGGACGGGGACACGAGGACGTCGACGTCAAGTAATTTATTTTATGAAAATGTGACCGGGCATTCTTTTGCCAGGTTAAAAAGACAGGTTTAAAATGTAATATTATGCTGTACAGTGGAAGTGACAGACATGATAAATTGCGGTGCGGTGGAGAAATCTAAGGGGAAAATCTACAGTAAAAGTATACTGTGGACGGATGGATGGATGAGAAATTCCACGTACGTAAAATATTAGAAAGTACAAAGTTACACCAGGTTTCTTAACGGGGTGTAATAAGGGGTGTGTCAATTAATTTAAAAATTTGACATATTTGAGAGCATTTGGCAATAATATAGTGGATTTTCAACACAAGAAAAGCAGAATCAATTATGACTTCTTGAATCGCACGGGCTTAATGTCCAACTCAGTTCACATTCAGCATGCCAAAAGCCAAACTACAGTAGTCAATACTGCTCGGTGTCATTTTTAAGTGGATTTGCAAAATTAAAAAAATAAAACTCCTCCTTGTGCAAATCCCAAGTTCTGGTGTGCTTCCTACCGTGGAGTCTCACGTCTCATTTCAGTTTCTCTCCAGTCCATTTAAAATAGTACCATGTGGAAAGTAATGCAATCTGATTCTATTTCTTTTCTTATTTCAGCTTTCAATGGAGGAACGATCCCCACCTTCTCCAATGATGGACAATCGATGGTAATCATCCTGAAGCAAATCCATTCCATAAAAACAACTTGGGTCAATGCAATCACGCCCAATGCTATTTCAAGCCTCTTTTGTCCTCCAAAAGATGATTTCCCCAATATCCTTTCCCAACTTTCAATTTCAACCAAAAATAAATATCAGGCATTTGCTCCGCCGCCCGCCCCCGCCATACCACCTTGTCTGCCTCCAAAACCCACCCCTAAGCATCGCATGTCACCGGCTTCAATTCAAATATCATTCCTTGTGTGTTATGGAAAATGTATGTAATGTTATATCTCCTGTGCTGCCTACAACCAATTCAATTGTACTTTTCCAACATTCTATTGTGTCATTTAAATTTGGTTGTTTGAAATAAACGCAATTTTGCTTGGAAATGATTAATTTGGCTGATTTGTAGTACAAGTACATTATAAGCAATGGGTAATAGGGTAAACTCATCTCATATTTTAATTATTGACAGGGAAATGTGCAGAAAAGCATAAGACAGTATTTTTAAGCACTTTTAATAATAAAACCGCAAAATCCAGCTATCTTTTGCATTTTGTTCTACAAATACAAAACATTGTAGACATTGCATGTTCGGATCCAATTTACTGGTGGCCTGTCTCAGGTTATGGAAACCACTCCAGCCGAGCCTTAATGAACATCAGCACGAATAACCGCTCGCTCCGCGCCTGGAAATCCTTCCAAATTCTCATCTGTGAATTCATTTATATAATTCATTATTTGCCTGTAGCCCTGCCAAGTACCAGACAGATGCAGAATGCCAAAATTTGGCGCATAATAATTGCATGTCCTCTCAACGCGTAGCATATGAAGGGATTGGATGGAGATGGAATTAAGCTCATAGTATAGCGTAGCAGTATAACGCTACAACGTAGGTGACGCAGAAGCAAAGCACACGTATATTTACGTTGGGCCGGGATGCTTGTCCGAATAGCAAACAAACACTCACGATTAATATTCCTTCCTGTCAGACTTAGCAATTAGCAAAAGTGAGTTGCTCCATTTGTACAAATCCAAAACAAGCTTTCCCATTCCCACAAATACAAAAGTTTCCTACCCAATCAATTAGAATTAAAAAGCACTCATTCCAAGACGTTGTTTAATCTGTGTGGTGTTTGTAGTACAGTACATGTATAAAAAATACGTACACTGCTACAAGATTCGTTGCTGTATTATAGTATTGTGTAACGTAAAAATCTAACAATAAGATTTCTACATGTTCCGAACTTGTACCCCATGAAATGGAATTACACAGATTTTTAGACACTCCATTGCCTTGGCAAAGTTTGCCAGCAGGAATTGAATTGAAAATAAATTGTGTGCCCCAGTTTGACTCAATGCGAATTACAGAATGGATAGGGGGAAGACCTTATTCGACGCGCGTATGTACTATCTGTTTCGGGATTTACTTCAAATCGCAAAAGTTCACCATTCATTCACGTTCCTATCTTTGTATCTCCGACTCAGTAGTTTTGCGTTTACCAATGTGAAGAGATTTGTATTTTGTGAATGCATGCATGCGAGCGACTGATTCGAATGAATCTTGTAGTTGGAGTCGAGTCGAGTGTTACGGTTACTCCAATCTCCTCCCTGTGCTGTTCCCGGGCGAGCGTCAGACGAGACGTCAAGGATCATGTCATTAATCACAGAATCCGACAACGGGAAAACTCAATCCCCGAAATCAACGTTCATCTTTCATATTATTTGTTTACATTTCACATTCTACTTGCCGCCATATAATTTTGAAAACAACTTTTGAACTAAATTTTTAAAACAAATCTCTACATTTCTTTACTCAAAACATGCGTATTTCTCAAATATTTTTTCAATTATAATTTCACTCTAATAAATATAAGGCTAATAGGACATTACGTGTCTTTGTACTACATGAATTTACATAACCAAAGCTGCATGCTTGAGGCGTTATTCAGCGGTTACAACGACGTATTCCTTTGCCGCCTCTTCCATCCTTTTGTCCAATGTAGTTTTTACTTCCTCCTTTTGTTCATCTGTCAGATTATTTGCAATTGGCTCGCATTTCACCTTGAGCGCTTCATAGTCTGCTAGTTCCTTTTCAGTATGAGATTTACCCATACAACCAAAAACTAAAAATGTAGGTAGATTAAAATGCGGTTAAATTGATTTAAAGTATCAAAACTTACACTCAAGCATTTTTTGCTCGGCCAAGAAACTTTTGCATTTTTCTTTTGTTACAAGGAATTGCTTGTATTGGGCAACTGACCCTTCTATGCATTCCAGGACTTCGGCGGGTAGATCTGAGATTTGTTACTATTAACACGTTTATTTGTGGTGCTTACTTTGTGCACATAAACTCATACTTACCTGGTTTGGCAAGCACAGCCACTGAAGAAATAATAAGAATGAAAAGGATCCTCATTGTTGACAAAAACGGAACAGAATATGCGGAGAAATATGTTTGATGGAGAAAAATCTGGTGTTTACTCAAGGAAATGAAACAAGCCGCTCTTTTATACAACAACTATGAGGACAATATCGTGTTAATCGTGTATTTGAAATACGCCATGCCTAGGTTAACAATTTAAGTAATAGATAGCAGCTAAGCACCACATATCCAATTGTACAACCAAGATTATATTTTCCTGGATTTAGGTTATTAAATTGATTTGACTTTAATGTCTAATAAATTGTAATTGTTGTAAATGGGATTTCATATATTAAATATGATAATATTAGTTTACATAGGAGATTGTATTCACTGCATTGCATATTGCACCGCACTGGCATGAAATTATCAAAATTTTACACCCGGTGATCAATATTCCAGACAGCAGCATGCTTATTGCGGGCAGAAGCAAGACGGGATTCCCATGCTTAATGACTGTCTTTTATATTGTAGTAACTTATGTTTACAAATATATTCTGGCTACATGAATTGCATACAAAATTCATAGAACATTGTTGATATAAACCGATTTATTTCAGGTAACTTGTAGTAAGCTTTTCTGTGTTTGGTTACTTGCAATATTTTTACTATTAGTTTACTTTAGTTAATCATGATCTTTATTCGAATCTTTAACAATAATCAAACTCAGGATGCACAAATCGGTAGATTACAGATAACAATAATTATTGTCCGACCAATAAAATGTTTTGCTGGAAAATGGCGAATTAACATGGGGCAATGTGCAAGTGCAATCTTTAAAATTCAACTCCGCCTGCCTTAAGTTTGGCAAAGAAAAGCTTCCCGTACTCAACAGTTTGCTCTTCATTTAAAGTTTCCTGGATATTTCCACATTTTGCGTTGACGTCTTTGGATTCGGCGAATTGATCTTCCAATGCTTCATCGCACTCCGCAACTGTAGCAAAAAATTGATACATAAAACGTATGTAAACTCGGCAAGCCAAAAATTTCATCAAATCTCCATTAAAACTAAAAAATATTACGTAGATTGTTTTGAACTGTAGAAGTATTTTCTTTTTCTTCAACGCATTTGTTGTGGGCCGCTTGCCATCGTACGAAAAGGTCAGCGGTTTCATTTGCACATTCTAGGGCCACCGGCGGAAGCACTAATAACCAACCAGAGTAAAAAGTACTAAATAGTAATAAAACTACAATAGTTAATATTGTTTTGGTCAGCATGAAATACATATAAATACCTGAATCTTCCGCAAAGACTCCAACAATTACAGCAAGAAGAATAAAACCCGCCTTCATTGTTATGATCAAATGAGTAGTATGAATGCTTTCCAACAAACTGTTCGCTAACTACATAAACTTGTAGTCAAAAGTCTAGTAAACTTGATATCCACAGTAGGCATTTGACGTAGGCGTCAAAATCCGCGAGTTAATAAGCGTTAATTCATTTGAACAGCATTCGATTTCATTTATAATACAGCAAGCATACAACGCAGTTCAGCCTTGCCGCCTAGACCTCTGAATCTGGCAATAAGTAGGTTAATTTGTCTAATATTATCCAAATACTCACTTAATTCTCTGATTACCTTCGTGGTTAATTTTATTGCGGTCTGTGCTGACATTGCATTTTCCTTAAGTCGTTCCATATACTAATGGTCATCATATATATCATAGGCAGGCATGACAAACTAATCGGGAATAAAAAGAGCTAAAAGCAACTGCATGCGTGGAAAAAAAAATTTTTTCATTACGCACACTAATTAATTTGCCCTCAATTAAATATTTTTAGTAGTGCATTTGTGAAATCAAATAAAGATATTTTTTTCCTCTTGGCGAAGGGGAAAGGAAAATGTACTAAATACACTAAGAAATTTAAATGCCAATAATGTTGAAGAAATTGACACTCAGTTTCCACAATTTGTGTTTATATTTTATTTTCTGCACACCGTGTTTTTTCTTATTGCCAATGTGCCACAATTCTCGATTAAAATTACAAGCGAAATGATTTAAGTAATCGCATTCAAAATGTAAGAAGTATAACAATGATTTTTTTTGGGCTAGTCTCGATATAGTCGTATGTTAAAGAAGAAAGCGAGTATTTCTTTGTGGTAAATCAAATACAACTTGAACTGGTTAGCATTGCTATATCTAATGCATTGTTCAAGCTCATTGCTTAAATCCCGTTTTTTCCATTACCCTTTTCTTTTAATTGCCAACCCAAAAATACGGAACACATTAGCACCTCCTATTTATAGAAAAATGTACAAGTTCAATTGAATTGCGTGCCGTGCTGTTGGTGTCCTTTCCAAAACCCATTCACTTACTTTTTACCCATAGTCCATGCAATACCACAACTACAATGCGTATTTTAACTGTTCTACTACTGCATATTCCATTTACATTAGGTGGGATTGCCACAATTTGGGAAAGATTTTGGGACGTTTCATGTGAATACGCAAGTCCTGTGACCCGGGAAAAACGCTCTACCATTGAGGACGTGGACGTGAATGAGCCGGAAGATTTGTTCAATTATTTATACCCTTTGGCCCATTTAACTCCAGACGACCTCAGGAATGAGAGTCAAAGGTCAGCGTATCCTCCACCTACTCTTGCAACTTGGGCTGCAGATATAATTGAATTTTGGGAATATGAATGTCATTTAAGATCTGACGCGGAGGATGCTGATGACCTTGACGAAGTGGAAATTGGCGAATCTGGTATTACACAAGATAAATGAATTTTCAAAAAAAAAGAATTTCACCTTGTAGTAGAAAATCTGAAGCTTTGGTTTTTAATTGTTTCATTTTGTCTAACTTCCATTTTGATTTTGATTTTTTAATTAATTTTTTTGGAATAAACTCTTTAGAAGACGATATCGATATGCCAGAGGACACAACTGCACCAGAATTTGTACCAGGGAATTCGTCCTTACCGGAAGGTCAAACCCCTCGCACCCGTCTAGGGAAAAGTAGCCGAGTCCATGGGAACTACTACGGGCCACGCGCAGGCGCAGTTGTGAACAGAGGAATGCCGCCAGTTTCGACAAATGAAGGTGGATACTTCGGTGTACCACTGCCGAATGGGGGAGGAGCTAGGACCAATAAAAGACCTCGTAAGAAACTAAGGAGGAAACAAGACCGTCAGTCCCCGGGAGATCCATCTACAACCACCACTACTACAGCTGCACCGGAAGCCTCAACAAAAGCGGAACCTGAGCAATTTTTTTCGTCTTATGGAGGAGATATTGAATATTTTTTTCCACTCATTGGGTTTGGGATTCCATTTGATGGGGAAATCACGTTTTTGGGGTTCCACGGGTTTAAGGGGTTGTTTCCGTACAAATGATTTGTTTTTTATTACAATAAATTTGGTTGTAAGTGAATTGTTGTTGAATAGAATTCCGTGTTCCTTTCTGTTTGTAATTTGATTTTAGTTTTTTCCAATAAATGCGGTAATCCCGCGAAATTTTTGAAGTTACCATATAATACAATACATGCAAAAGGTGTGTACCAATGTGTAGAACAAACATAACTTCCGCCTCATGTTGAACCTACATTTGTTTATAGTATAACCATACATATTTTCTTCCGGAATAACGACGTGCTAAACTCAAATGTTATGTATTCTGATTTATATATGTACGAACCGAACCGCTAGTACCTAATAACACGCATCATTGATCAGAAGCATCTGTTTCCAACACCAAGAACTATGGTTTTAGCATTGCTCATTCGGTTTATACTCGTAAGTTAATTTTTACAGCATTAGTATTTAGAAAACATATGTTGAAATCTGATTGTATTAAACAGGGTCTTCAATTGGTTTGCTATTACACGAAAGCAGTGCCAGCAAAGAGCCATTTTTCAACAGGTCTTCAAGATGTTGAAACCTGGGATTCCGAGCCGTTCCAAGTGACAGAGGATTGGCGAGGTGTTTCTGCGGTTGATACTTTATTAATGGAGGGTAGAGATTATGATCAAGAAAAGGATGCCTCTCCGGTATTATATATACCTCCACCACCTCCCTCGCCACCTCCTCCGCCTCAATCTGCAGCTTCTAAATATCGACGACCTGCTGCTAATCTATATCGATCTCGATTTCCTGCTCCTGTAGGTCAATCTCAACCTGCTCCTCCACCTCAATCTGTGGCTCCACCACCTCAATCTGTTCCTCCTCCACCTCCTCCACCATCGTCTGCCAGTCAATGTGGAAGTGCGGCTGATTGCGTACGGACTGTTGGGAAGGGCTACATTTGTTCAAAGAAAAACAAGAAATGCATATATTGTCCGTATGACCCATGGGGTACTAATTCGTTTTGGGTTAGGGGCCTTCTGGCGGAATGTAACAGAAAGTTGGATCCATAACAAAATTAAAACACTTTATGTAATATAACAATGAGACCATATCTCGTAAATAAAGACTTTTAAGCTAAGATTCAATAAGATGATTGCTATGTAAAACTTTACTAATTCCAAGCGAGAACTCTGCAGTATATACATGATTGCTTCAACAATTAATTAAGTGCGATCACCTATGCATGAATGCTTCTAGTACTAATAATCTATTAATCATACACGGTGGGACCATAATTTGTGATTCCTTCAAAGCTTCACTTTCGAGTTCCATTCCAAAAATAATTCTAGAAAAACTAAACCTAGGTTAAGTCACCTTAATCTTTCGATGTATTAGTGGATAGCCGTAGACTCTAGACATGTAACTGCTTTTTGCACTAAATATCAAAAAAATACTTTTGACAATTTGAATGTCTTCATTTGGTTGTAGTGTGTTTCAAAAGTGTTCACTCTGGTCTAATTCCCAATCAATAGCTCATTTGATTAAGCAATCTTTTGAATAGACCGCGCGAGTGTCGATTCCTACAATCGAAGCCATATCCAGTGCGAGAGAAGAAATGGTTGTGCTGGATGATTGCTGAATGAATAATCCCTATCTGACCGCCGATATAAATATCGACCTTTGTCCGTCGAACCCTTCCCTCCAGAGGAGAGTCAATGCAAAAGGAAAGAACACACTAACACAACTAATAATGGTTTAGGGAGGTTTAGAGAAACCTCATTTTATCCCCTTAATTCTAGTGACAAAATATAATGTTAAACAATATTCAGTTGGGACTAAAAACACAAAATAACTGCGTTGTGGGGCAAAGTTGTTGCGGAATAGATCCAGACTCAAACTCCCTTGTCCAGTCCTCTGCCTGTCCATGTTAACTCATGAGGTGACATTGTGTATAGTGCCGGGCTCAAACCTTGGGGTCTCACTACTATAGTCTTTAGATAGCTCTACTTACCAAAATAGCATATTCAAAACCCTATTTTGTTTAACACACCTGGACGCGTGTAAGAGGTCACGAAAGATCGGACGGTGGCAGATTTAAACATAGAAAACTCCATAAGCGGCGCGGCTTTTCATTTCATCCGCGCCCGCGTGCCCCACTCGTCGTCGTCAGTCGCCGCTAGGATATTTATCCTGACATAAATAAATACCACCTTTGTGAAATTTTGCTTCAGAATGGGAGTTGATGACGGAGTTTGCGCCAGGTGTTATGAGAAGCTCCCCAATCATTACTGCAATAGGAAATTTTATCTATGGCATTTATGTATTTGGTAAAAACAGCAGCTGGTGCATTTGATAGATACACACACCACATGTTTTAAAATGTTCTCATCAAGTGACCGAAAAGCACTTTAACTCCTCCAGCCGTACAACCTTCAATTTTGTCAACAACCAAACACCCGTATCTCGTATCACCACTTCAAGAAACGTGCTATATAAAATGACCATGCTTGTTTAATGCTCTCAATCTCCGTCTGCACATGAAACCAACTCGAAAATCATTCAATTAAAATACTATAAAATATTGTTTTAAAAAAAATTAACGATGACTTGCCTTGGTTTGTTTTTCTTCTTACTGGCTGCGGCCGCATTAGGAGTCGCGTCTCTGCCAACTGAAGAGGATATGAATTTGATTGCAGAGCGGAGGAAAGCAGACGTTATACGAGCAAATAATAATCCATCATTTGCTAATCAATTGTGAGTAAAAATCCACTCAAACATTTAATACAAAACCGGTAATACTAATAAGACTAATCCAACAAAAGTATTTGTTTTATTAAGGGTTATTGGGTACATGTTACGGAGTGGATATTAATTTAATTTGATTTAAAGCGCATTTATACTCCGCTGGACAAGTTAAAAATTTGTATTTGTATTTATAAAAGTATTTGTTTTCTAAATCTATAGGAGAAACGAGATGTCATCGTATGGCACTTGGACTGATGTCGATTACACGACAGGGTGTGACGCCAGGTAGGTTTCGTGCATGTAGGAATCCTGTCTGTAAAAGAAACTTATTGTTAATATGAGTTTAAAAAAACTCATGAGTGATTTTCTCATAGTGAGAATTAATGTTTAAGTCGCATCATTTGTTTAATTATTTCTTGATAGACGCGCCAATTGGCCTGCTCGTGACCACTTTCGTCGAATCTGTAAGTATGTTTAAGGAATTATAGCAGCTTGCACGGAATTAATTAAAGCACGTATTTCTTCACGGATTAGTAATTATGGCCAGCTACTGGGCCCAGAATCAACCGGATGATGACATGCTTCAAGAAATCCATCTTGCCATGAACCATTGGTTTGACAACGATTTTCAGCCCGACGATTGCATAAATGCTGGGGGCAGGCTGGGCTGTCCCTGTGGAACGCCTGGGTACTGGAATACCAATTGGTACTGCCAGGTACTGCACTGGAAATTGTAGAATGTTTTAGTGATATTTCTAATAGTCTATACTCTTCCTTGGTTTATTTGCAGATGATTCAAATCCCAACAATGGTTGGAGAAGCCTGCCTTCTTCTTCAGGAAACGTTGACCGCAGCTCAACTTGATAAGTGCAGAATTCAAACCCGGCGAGCATACGATCGGATCGACGGTGACCCAAATGGATCCATGGGTCCAATGACCGGAGCCAACATGCTGGACGTGTCCTCCATCGCTATTTTCAATTCCTTGATTACTGCAAACCTAACGCTTTTAGAGGAGGCGTACGGGCGCTACTACAAAGAATGTCAGCTCACATACGGCCCGGAGGACGGTATCAAAGTGGACGGCACGTACTTCCAACATGATCGCCAAGTCTACACGGGAAATTACGGGAAAGTATTTATTAACGCAATGCTCAAAACATTTATTCATACGGCAGATACTAGCTTGAGTCCTCCAGAGTCGGTTCGTGAAGCATTCCTGGTTTTAATTGATGGAGCCGAGTGGTTCATGTTTCAAAAAGTGAACGAGGTTACTCCAAAACTAATGTGGCAGTACAGTGTGATTGGACGTATGGTGTCACACAGGTATGAGGATTGGAGTGGGATTGACATTAGTTTGAATGAACTGATATCAGCCACAGAGAGTTGGGAAAATCATCAAGCTTTTCTTGACATTGCAAATCGACTCAAAGCAAATGATGGGAATGTTAATCCTGGAAAAGCACTTGTCGGCACTAGGTTTTTCCACGTTTCCGACTATTTGGTAAATAACAATACATACTTCAATTGTTCAAAAATTCGGCTTTAAATAAAACACCAAGCATAATAGGTTCACCGCGGACAAAATTGCATCATTACCCTCAAAATGTACTCGGAGCGCTCCACAAACTCCGAATGTAACAACAATCAAAATCCATTTGGCTTCCATTTGAGTGACGGCGCCATCTACACGTTCTTGGATGGCTCGGAGTACGTCAACGTATATGGAGCTTGGGATTGGGACTTGATTCCAGGGACAACGGTTGACCACGAAGCCACACCCCTCGCCTGCAACCACGTCCAATTTCGAGGCAAGGAGACCTTCGTCGGAGCTGTGGCGAGCGGGAAATCTGCAGTCGCAGTTATGAATTACACGAATCCAATGACCGGATCCCTTCATTGGGAAAAGGCATACTTTTTCTTCCCTGGATCCATTCCCTACGTTGTTCAATACATGAGTGACATTGTATCATTGAACAAATCCTCTCCTGTGTACACGACCCTTGACCAGCGCCAACTCCGTGGGCAAGTATTTGTGGATGGGCGGGAAATGGTATCACCTGAGTGGACGGTGACAGCTACAAGCGTTTGGCATGACGGCGTCGGTTACGCATTCCTAAATCCGGTGCGGCTGAACCTCAACATAAATCCTCGACCATCCAATTGGTCAGCCATTGGAATTTCCGAGGGGTTTGAGCCTCAAACATTATTTTCAGCAACCGTTGAGCATCCGGAAGGGACCGGAAGTGAATTTGCTTACATTGTTGAGTTGAATGTGGATCAAGCAGAATTTGAAAAAAATCGGATGAAATCAGACAGCAGTCGTGTGAAAATATTGAGCAATTCCAGGAGCAGCGACGACAACGGCAACAGCCCGACTCCAAATGTGATTGTTAGAGGCGCTGACTTTGGGGATAGTAATGGTAATGGCGAAAGAATCATTGGTCTCGCATTTTGGGAGGAAGGCTACTTTGTGACTGGATTGGATGATGTGGTGGCCGTTCGTGTGGATGTACCAGTATTAGTTTTGCTGCAAAGGAAATCGGGCAGAATGGGATGGGAAGTGGCTCTCTCCGATCCAAGTCAATCAAAGGCGCAAGTTAATATAATGATTCAGGTTTATGGGAAGGAAAATTCATTTGTTGTTCAATTTCCTGCTGGTGCTTATGCTGGAAGCACTACAACATTCGAGTTCTAGTTTATTTATCTATTTGGAGTGACCATAATGGGATTTATTTGTCGAACTATGCATGCTGTCTTGAATTTGTAAGCTGGGTTTCCAAAGTATGTATTTGTGCCCCAGTCAGATTATACTGACTGTTTTAAATTGTTTGTTTGCTTGTATTGTATCTAAGTACTTAAAATTCTTTAACTGTATGCCCTGTATCAATAATTACAAAGCAATTTTGTGCCAAAAAATCTGTCGGCTTATTAATTCAGATTAACACGATGCCTGAAGTCAGTAATAATTATTATTTGTATGTAAGTATAACATAACAAGGAGAAGGAATAATTCAGCCAGAATTCTTTAGTGGATCTGTCCATGTCGAAGTCGACTTCCGAGCTACATAAACCATTCAACTGCGCAGATTAAAATCTAAACTAAACAAAACAGTTAATGCTGCATTATTTTTTACACCACACAATGCTTTTGCTGACTGCTCTACTGTTCCTCGTCGTAACGCAGAGCAGCGTAGATTCGAAATTGCCGTGACTGTCGGTGCCAGCTTGTTTGATTTTTAGTTTTAAGCCAAACATTAAGATCCAATGCCAATGTAAATTCAAACTAAGCAGATTTCATTGCTAGCCTAAGAAAATAGACATCCCAACTCCAGTGTATGACACGGGCTTGCACATGCTCGCATTTTAGCGAACGTAAATTGGCGACAGTTTCTGTCTGGTCTAAGCTATAAATGTGTTATTTACTTCTTAAGTTAGTCAAGATTATAATGTAAACTTCTCTTTGTGTAAAAGTGTTTCATGTGTCCTTTTGCGTTACTGCGTTTTGGTCGGTATTTTGCTATTTACAACGTTGGTTCCTAGCAGATTATACTTTGTTCCTAACAAAAATATAATATTTTGTAACTTGTAATTTTGAGTAACACTCTTTGCGCGTTTCAGAACTGAAGCGTCATTTATACGGCACGGCAGAAACATCTGAGAGTTTATTGTTGATAGCGTAGTTCTTCCATTAAATCGCTGAACCTAAAAAAAATTTGCGTTTCACAATTATAAAAATGGCCACGAATTTCATTTAGTTTAACAGTGTGGTTAGCTATGCATCACAACCTGAGAACTTGACCTTGCTGCCAACATTAATGCTGCTATTGTGTTTACAAATAGAGAACAGAAAGTTTTATGTCTGGTTTGTTTTTAAGTGCGTAGCGTAGTTAGTGGGTGATATGTGCGTGAGTCACTGGTCTTGGAAAAAAGTGCAATTGCCTTGCTCGTCTACATTCGGCAAAAGGGAAGATTTAGTAGTAACCACGGTTTAAGTTTCTCTCCCGCCTAACTTTTACATTTCAGTTTTTATTTTTTAGGAAGAATTGACGTCTGCAGTTTTTTAAAGTCCTTCAGTGCCGTATGTGCTCTGTGTTGCTCCGAGCTGTTACAAAGTGTATGCTTGTGAAATTGTGATGTGCCGCCCTGCTTGCGGCTGTATTAAACAATACTCCGAAATTTGACTGTCAACTTAATACGTCACCAGGAAGCGGGATTAAAAGGCGAACTGCCGTCGTGTCGTAAAATGGCACTTCGACCGACGGATGTAGTAATTTTCTCCATTGTTGTGACTCTTCTGCTCACCTTTGTAAGTCGCCCGCCAAAAAATAATTTTTCGTTAACACTAACAATATCTAAACGTATAAATTAAGGTGGTTCAAACATCTAACTAATTGTCTTAACCATGTTGTTTTTCCGGTTTCAGTTACTGCATTCAACTCAGCCATTTGACAACTTCTTCGTTTTGGTGGCGGTACTAATTGGAATAACCCATTACTTTGGATATCTGGAAGAGACTCAGGAAGCTAGCGTATCAAGTAAACCAGTGACTGAGGAGTTCGAAAACCGCCCTGAAATCCAAGACATTGAATCCGATGTAAGTAATGTGCTCTGTAAAGTAAACCTTGTTATAATTAGTTCATCACACATTAATATACAGGGATCAAAAGCTGTTGAAATGTGCGACACACTCAGCGCACGGATAGTGAAGAGAAGATTGGGAACTGAGCAGCTTTTCCAAAATTATGTGACCATGGGATCATTAGAGCAAGATCAGGAAGAAAAGAAACTAGACGATGTTACAAAATTGGCAAAAAATGAAACAAAAAATTACATGGGGGATGTTCAAGAGGCACCCAATCCCGCAGAGCAAGAAAACTTGGAAAACATACGAAGGAAACAGGAGGAATTGTTAGCGATGATTGACTGGGAAACTTCAAAAAGTTTAGGTGACCAGGAAAACGTGGAAATGCAGAGCCATAATGAAAATAAAGCACATCACTAGCACAATATGCGCCTTAACGGCACGGGCAACACAAGAACGCGGTTTCCGAATTACATTTAACTATTCTACTCTAATTGAAAGATGTTATGAACTCACTATAAAACTCGCGAAATCTTAAGACTAGGCAAGCAGCTAAGAGCTAATCTGAGATTTATCGCAGGTTGAATATTTCTAAGTCTGTCCGTGTTTATGTATGGTTTAGAGTGTTTTTTTTTTGCCGTAGAGTCACCATTCTGTTCGAGTGTTATAATCTTGTAGCGCGGCGCAATGATTTAAGTTTTCTCGCATTCTTTTGGGTTATTATTAAATGTATTTGCTGTTTTAATTATTACAAAAGTTACCAATCCAGTCAATATTGCATAAAATACTAGGGTAAACGGCAAACGGAAATCTGAAAGCCAATTCGTTTATTGAAGACAATCACGTTATTGCATAGACGACAACAACCCGTTTTAACCAATTTCTTGTGCTTGAAGAGATCACATTTCTTCGTCAAAACGACAACTGACGTGTACACATTCGTAGCTACTTGAATTTCTACTTATATTGCATATACTTAAACGGCTCGGCTGGCGCAACAACAGTAAATTTACAAAATATTTGAATTGCACTTTAGGGATTTAGGAACGGGTTGCCAAAACCCAATTTTCTACTTTCGCATTCATAAGAATTCATGGATTACAGTCAACACGATTATCGACTGACTGTACTCGTCTCAGAGGTTGAGGTTAACATGTTGTATCGGGAATTCCTATTACTGTTTTCTTATTCAAGTTGTGAGTTATTGCTTCCACTCTTACACTAACTTATTAACAGTTAACACTTAACAGTTTCCTAGTTGTACAAAACATGTTCATAAAATCTAACCTTAAATTCTAAAATATCCTTGAGGTAGAATTCAAAATCAACAGCCCCTGCCATTAAAATAAATTCTTTGTACCAAAACACGTATTTTTAAGTCGAACTTGAACTTTATGGTTGAACACGACGAGGCCTACTTGGTGGACTTCGGAATCTTCGTTTTGCATACTTTGAGTGTATCATCGCCTGTAGAGGCTTGAGCTAGTGTCTGGAAAACAAGAGAATTATCAGTATCTTACATAAAACAAATGTACAACTCAATTTCACGGGCTTTACCTTCCAAAGTTTGGGCGTGAAGGACAAAATGAACTGATTTCGAGCACCGTCGTCGTCATCATCATCCACTGGGCTCTGTGTTGCTGTTTTCTTGTTCGGTGGCTCCGCAGGTGCAATCACTAAATTTGCTACTGAATCCGGTTTGCGACCACGTGCTGTGTAAAAATTAATTTTCAGTGCTTATTAATTGCGCATATTTCGGAGCTAAAATTGTTAGTAGCTAATAGCTAAGGGTTCCATTATATCATATTTAAATTTCTCTTATTTCATGTTTTAATTTTACGTACTCTACAACCCTTTCAATGTTGTATCTAACTGCACTATGTTATGACTGGTTATATGAATTATATTATCATACTTTTTTTAACTAAGTTTCCGCAGCCCGCAGCTACTTAAGATTTAGCCCAACCTTATCCCCAGGAAAGCAACGAGTGGACCGACATGTGCACAATTATGACAAAATTTGCTTTTTAGCGCACGCACGGTACGGATTTAGCGACATCAAGCATAGCAAAGAGAGGACATTATCATTGTGATTTCAGCATAACACATCCCTACATACAGAACGTAAACGCAGGACAACCTGTTACTGCATGCATTCTGGCTGCACTAATATCACCAAACAAAAGTGCTCCTGGTATCATTTGAAATTATACATTGACATTAAGGTATCAAACTCCAAAAACCAAAGCTCACCTTGATGGTCCAAACTGGCATGGCCATCCCTAATAAGGAATCCAACATAAAAGATATGTTCAATCGTCTCCGCCAATGAAGTTTTAGCCAGTGCAAAATCAACAAGAGGCGCAGGCCGCCGGGAATCTGTATACTGCTTCCTCAGAACTTTGCTCATTTCTTGCGAAACGACCTCGGCTCTGGTTTTTTTCGGTTCAGTCCTTTTTCCAATGTCGCAATTTAATTCTTCGTGTTTTGTGGCCAAGTTGGAGTCGGTGGAGAAGACTTTACGTTTTGGAGGTGCGCGAGGTTTCTTGGGTTGAGCGGGAGCAGTGATGCGTTTTCTGAAATGGAAATAATAACTATTAGTGATGTTGTAATAATAACAATAGCCGATAACTAAATTCAAATTTTTTTTCAAGGAAACATGTACTCGAAACAAAAATGGTTGTATGGCAAATAATTTCAGATTTGTATTTTGTCCAATTAACATACGAGCAAGTGTCACTTACACTCCCATGATGAAGGCGGTTTAGTTACCAATCAGTTAACCTACAAATAAACTTAACTTCTCACCTATCACATGCTCCAACCATTGCAACCATATGAGGCACTGCTTTCCAGCACTCAGAAGCAACACAAGCAATTGCTAATACGGCACTTTGCGGTGAATAGGTTGCGACCTCTTGGCCCTCCTGACCTTCACAGCTCCAAGTTTTCTGAATCCAAATCAAAATATTAGACATTACAAGCCATGACCAACATTTCAATAGCTCCGAGCATACGCACCACTCCCTCCAGAAATGTCTCCTTTTTGAAAACAGAAGTGGAATTGCCAATCATGTCCACAGTCCTCTTCAGCATTCCCGAACACATTTTTGTGTGATAAAACGCCATGAACATATCACCCGGGCCCCCTAAAACAATTATAATCTGGTTTACGAAAAGAAAAGAATGCAAAACAATTCAGTTCTAAATTCCAATGCTTCCATACCCCCGATTTTCCCGAACAATTGCTTCCCTTTGATAATGTTCTCACTGAGGAGTTCCGGCAAGTCAAAATCAGGCTCTTTGTCTTCAAAACCTAAAATAGATAATCATGAAATCTCTCGTAAATAACCAACAGTGCTAAGTTGGGCTGATCATGATGTCAATCCAATCACATCAACTTACCTTGACTCCTCTCGATCAAATTAGAGTATTCCCTCCGTATTTCCGCTCTCGTCTTTGGCATCTCGGCATCCGTGAACAAATATTTACTCGCCGCATTATCCTCCCGACTTTTTCTTCGTATCGACTCCGTTAATTTTTTTCCAAAATCATGCAAAGGAGTATCCGCATTGAAGTTGAAGGTTGGCCCTAGAGTATCTTCATCTTCGCTCAAGCCGTCCTGGTCTTGGCTGCTGTTGAGCTGTGATGACTGACTTTTTGCATTCAATCCCGGCCAAGAATCCCCATTGCTGACCTCGTCTTCATCCTCTTCTTCGGAGAGGTTGATTTCACCTGAATTGAGTCGTTTGTGCCGATTCTGCACAAGTCGAGAAGGCCCCGGCTGCGGCTCACCGCGTGTTTGACGTCGCTCTGAACCCAAACTACTGGAAGGACTCGCCATTCCGCGAAAACTTCTTAACTTTTGATTGGGTTCTGGGGCGGTGGACGTGTCCATCCTTCGGGAGGTGAGCTTCTGTGGAAATCAATAAAATTCAAGGGTGAAGGGTCAAATAAATATATATTTATACATAAGTAGGTACGGCAGATAACAGAACCTGAACAATGGATTTTGACAATCCATAATCCAGTCTCATAAACTAAATTAACGCTTCGTGACTCACCATGTCCGCGCCCTCGTAGACCCACTACTCCGGAACGACGTATCAAAATGAAAGGGCTCAGTCAGGTTCAGATCAATCGGGACTCCAATACTAATTACAAAAGACAAAAACACCAAATTTAAATATTTCAAAATTAACGGATCGACGACGACGATGAGAATTGAAAAGAAAGGAGGGAAATCGAACTCCGCGCCAATTCCATTCAATTTGCTCAAAGGGATTGTCAGGATTAGCCAACCAGCCTTGCATGCATGTAGTAGAGGTGGGAATACTCCGAAAGGCCAATTTGTTAGAATAAACCGAAAGGAAAAATTCACCAACAACGAAATGAATCCCATTGCCAACTCAGATCCTCAGCTGATAGCTCGATTTCACTTTTTGGAGAGTAAGAAATTGGGATTTTATAATCACAAATTACAAATTTGAACTCACAATGTGATTTTTGTTTTAATGAGTACAAGAATCTTCTGGTTTTTTTTTACAATTTTAAGCCAAAATTCATAAATTTGAGAGTTTTGCAGACATAATGCGATCATGCATGAATTACATGTGCTGGTGTGTTGCCATTTCATCAGTAGTTGGCAGTCCAGAGGGCTTAAGAGGGCACTTTGTCAACTTCATGTATTGGAAATCAATTATTAACTAGTGACAATGTGTCTCATATTTGCGTTACTGAATTTTTAGCAGTTTGGGTTCATACGGAAAAATTCTTGGAGGAAAGAAGCCCCTTCAAGGAAAAATTCAAGCGCCTTCATATTTCATATAAGAACTAAATAGTCACAATTATAATTTGCATTCTAAATAGAATCAGTACCCAATTGTCGTTCAGTAATAAATTAATAAATTTTAGAATAATTAAAAATATTTCTTCGGATTTGGTATGCTTGGTCAATGGCAATGGCCCGTCGTGCCATTGAATTTAAGCTGCCCACTTGCTCCAAATCCTCTCCCACCGAGGAGAAATGGCATCGAGGGATCCACAGAGGGATTCAAAAATTCGTTTGCGAATAAATTCGGCTCTTGCGTAATCCTGCGATTCTTTTGTTTTGTCTAGACTTCAGAGAGAATTGGATTTACATTTGGTTGATTAATAAGGGAGTTCACAATGTCACACACGGCGATGCCGTGTTTCGTTTGTTCTGCCGTTTGTGATGACGGGGACGGGGACAGCGACGACAGTCAAAGTGTTTCTTCACAGGAAACCCGAACTTCATCAAATTTCTGCGATATTCTACGAATTAATAATACTGCATTTAACTTGGATTCCAGATTTGAAGATGTGAGGTTCTGCGCGAATTGTAAGCTTAAAGTCGGTGGCATGTTAAAAACTTTGAATAATTTGCGTGCACTGGAGAAAAAATTGGTAATGGGAATGGCGGATTTAGAGACTCAACTACGGAATAGTTGTTCTGTGACAAAGTCAGCTGACACAAAAGACAGTAAAGTTGACAGGAATGGCCCGATGAACTCTTTGCGAGGAGAAGTTATTAAAGGTGAATTCAATTCAATTTTTGAATGATGGCATCATGTATACCACGATACTTTCACTTTCTAACACATACATACTATTATTATTAAGCAGATGGATAATGTTTTTATTACTGTTTTATTTATAGAACTTACCCGAGGAAATTTGAACACTATTCTGAATCTGAAATCTACCACGACTTGTGATAGTTGTAAAAAGAAAAAAGAAATCATCACTCTTGATTTTACATCTGGGTCCGGAAGTTCCGGCGACGACATCGACTCGCAGGAAGAAGAATTGTCTACAAAGTAAGAATTTGAGCTCAACCATCTATTTTAGTTTATTTTTATTTGATACGTACGTTTATGAGCTTTTCACTGACGGATTGGGTCATGTTGTGTATAGATTAACAAATGGAGGTGACAGAGGAAACTCTGCATTGACTCGAACGGAAGTGCTCGTTGGGGAAAGTTCAGCAAAACCAGAATCCCCGGAGTTTGCCCTAGAGTAAGTAAATAAATTTGAGAATATTACATTATTTTCGAGTCATTATTATTTGTTCGCCCATAATTTTGCTGGTCGGTCACTTTCCCGATTCCCGAAGAGCTATTAACTTGCTTAAGTCGCATTAAAGTTGTCCCACACTTGTTATGTTAACCAACAAGATGTAATTACCGTATACTGTGTCAATTTGGCAACTAATGTAATAGAGGCAGTGCGAATAAATTTGGTTTCTATCTTTCTCTTGCTCTAAGGTTTACAGACTTGCCTTAATAGGCAATATTTCGAAATTATGTCCTCTGGAGGTGTGTGCGTAAATTCGTTTAATAATTAATACATATACATATACATATGTTTATTTTTTATTTTTGTGCTCATTTTTTAGGTGGGATATAAGCGAAGATTCTGACGAGGCGGATAAGCTCTATGTTTCTCAGAAAATCGGAACAAAGGAGGTAGAAAAGAATGTCATCATTGAAGACAATTTTGATTGCCCATTTGCTCCTGCCTGCAGCGAATCCTTTACGAAGGCGGACCGAATAAAGTTCCTTGCCCACCTTAGCGAATCTCATGAGGCGAAAATTGAAAAGGTCGGCAAAGCAGTTGTAAGCAAGACGAACGGAATTGCGAATGGAAATGGCGGGTCCTCTAATACGAATACCACCGTCACCACCGTGACATCAGCTCCGAGTACAATTAAAAATGAGAGTGGATCATTGCCAGATGCAAACGACGTAAATATGGGTGAAGTTAAATCAACGTCACACGCGGCTGAGAAAAATCGTGATTCATCAGTGCAAGAGGATGTCAAACCCCTACTAAACGGCAGTCCTCCTGCTCCAAAATCCGTTGGTAAAAGTAGGAAACGAGCCAGTTTTGATTGTGAGCACTGTCCGAAGAAATGTAAGACAGCAGCATCCCTTTCAATCCACAAGAAAATACATTCATCAGACAGGGTATTACCTAGAACTCCAAAAAGGCGAAAGGAAATGTCCCTAGAACGAGATATCAAACCAAACATTAAAATCAAGGAAGAGAAGTTCGACTTTTCAGAAGTGAAACCGTACAAGTGTGAATTTTGTACTGCAAAATACTTGTTTAAAGGAGATCTAACGAGACACACAATGATAACCCATGAATGATTTATCGTGTCATACTTTCTACCATTTATGAGTTGCTTAACATAGCAGTAGTTTCCAAGAATTGTCCTTAAAGTCTTATGCGCCTCAACGTGGAATACAAATTCTGTTGTTTCGTCCAGTATTTTACTTTTTTCCCCGGTTTTCATTTCGGGTTACTCTCTTGTCTCTTCACTGAACTAATTTTAGCTAGGTTTTCTCGGCTTGTATAAATTTTGCAATACTATTGGCAAATTTTAAAACTAGGTCACTTCTTTCAACTGTTGCATTATCTATCATAACTGTTTTCCATGGTATATTTAAATTTGTTTCAATAAATCGGTGACCCTGGAAAGGGTTGCGTACCAAATAAACGCTTGATAAAACTTAATTTTTTTGACGAACCCAAATACAAATTAACTCTAAATCCTTTGTCCGATTGATTTTGGTAGCCCTCGCGCAATTAATAAGTATTGAATTGCCAGTGAATTATATTTTATTAGAATTTCAATAAAGTAAATAGGAAGAAATCAGATAAGAGGGGGAGAATAATCAATCCAACCTTAAGCTAAAATCCATAACTCTCAGGTGAACTGCAGCTACTCTTAAATTAACAGAGGAAATCGACAATATACTAGTAAACAGTAATTGCAAATATTATGGTTTAAGTATTCCACACAAAGTAACCTAAATACAAAACGGTTTTGACAATAACGGGGTCTGGTTTCTGGTTGATAAATGGTGGACTCAGGCATGATGAGCTATCCATGCCTGGTTAAACTACTTAAATCTCGCCGCCCGTTTCACTTTCTTTTCGTCGTCAACTTCAATCTTGCCTTTTTTCGTATCAGTTTCAGGAGCAACTTCGCCAAATCGTTCCTTCCTTTTAGATAGCTTGAGCTCTTGTGGAGTTTTTAACTGAATAATGATTAAAATGCATTCAAACGGCTAAATCAAATTAAGTTTAACAAGCTTGTACTTACAGCAATCTTTCCAGTGGTGACAGTGGAGCTCACACCAAATCGTTCATTTCTCTTCTTAAGGGCCTCAGCACCCTCACCAGTGCTGCCATTGCCCACACTTTTGGCGGTGCCAGCTACCGTCGCAGCCCCTTCAAGCCCAAATTTCTTCTTTCTGAGTTCTGCTTTTTCATTTGGGGCCAAGGTTATGACAGTTTTAACTATTTTAGGGGCTTCTGCTTCACCGGCTGCCTTTTCTGGTGATTTTGCAGCAGGATTAAGAGTAATAGGCTCTCGATTCAGCTTTAATTTTGATGGTGAGCCGTCAGGAGCCTCGATTTCCTTTGTCGGACTCTTTGAAGTAGACACGGCGGGGGCGGTTGTCACATCTGGGATTACGAGTTTTTCCTCCTCCTCGTCTTCCTGTATCGATTACAATTTAAATCAAATCAAAACCAAACTCGGACATTTCAAGTTGTAAGTAAATTATTTCCTTACGTCACCATCACCCAACAATTCCTCATCATCCTCGTCATCTAGTAAATCATCATCAGCATCAAGAGCGGAGTCATCAGCCGGTGTTTTTGCTGAAAATTGTAATATAATATGCAAGTATTGAGATTGGAAAACAATTATAGCCGCAGAAGTCAAGCATACCCATTGCTTCTTCAAGTCTTGCGAGCAATTCCGGTTTTGTTCCAACGGTTGACAAGCCCCGGGATTTTAATTCTTTTCTGAGGTCAGTCACCTATTCAAGTAATCAATTCTCATTGATTATAAAATTGTATGCAGTATTCAAGGAATGAGTGTGCGAGTTAAGTAACAACAGAAACAGACATAATAGATAATACAGATGTGGATGGATGGATGTTGGTCAATGTTATTGTATGTAATGTAATTGCAAGGAAATGTACAAGCCCGAGATCCGGCATGATTAAACTCACCTTAGTATTAGCTGCTGGCTTCATTGTTGTCGTGCTCCGACTGTATGTAAAATCTTGTAATTCGAACAAAGAAATCAAACTGAATTACACGACGGTTTGGATGAACTTGCACTTGAAATGGAATGCAACACGCAAAAGAAGACAAAACTGACTTTCATTCAACACTCCAGCTCCGGCGCGACAAATATTTGAATTACCCACCGCGGCATTTTGAGCATCCGACAGTGTAACACGAGGTGGCGAGGTTTGGCATCGTTTAGAACCCCGGATTTTATTATGGGTTCCTCTTGCATTGAAAGAAATGATTTAAATTTTAAGAATTTGAATATTAAATTTAAAGCTTTTGGTTTGCAGGGCTGGGCATATTGTAATTAGATTACAAGTGATTCGAATTACGTAATCGGATTACATTTTTGTATTATGTAATTGGAATTACACGAAATAAATATGTAATTTGTAATTTTGTAATTGCAGCTTGGCGTGCAATATATAACTTGTAATTTGTAATTTCCAAAATTTTTGCTAAAAGCAATCCAATTACATTCAAAATCACAAATTACATTGATCCATAAGAAATCATTGCTTCTGACGGCTGGCAACATATGAATATGTGCGTACAATTTTAAAGTTTTTTGAAATGTAATCTGTAATATGTAATTTGTATTACACGGAAAAAAAATGTAATTTGTAATATGTAATTGCTATTACACAGGCAGCAATTTGTAATTTTGTAATTGCAGCTCGGCGTGTAATTTGTAATATGTAATTGCAATTAGTCTCCAATGTAATATGCCCAGCCCTGTTGGTTTGTGACTATGACCTTCATAACTTCAAAAACCGCTCAAACGGAATGTGTTCATTACTTCAAAATGTTCAAAACATATTAACATGTGCAGCTTCGCTTGAATGTAACGGGTATTATTATAATGCAAGCTAT
>JAAXYW010001024.1:0-26158 GCA_036851895.1 Orthonychiurus folsomi
GCTAACTACACATACACTTTAAGTCGGCTAGTTTCATCCAGGCCTTCCTACAAGCAGACCTGGACACACTCTCATTTGCCTTCCTTACAATCCCTCTTTCCGTCACTCCACACATTCTATCTTACATTTATTAAGATAGCAACAGAGCAGCGAAAAACCTTCATTTACAAATGAACACCTCATGTTTTATTTTAAAATAGATCGACGTCCAGCTTAGCAAAATTTTATTGGACGATTAAATTCATGTACTATTTTCTCTACTTCGATTTCAATTGCGTAAAGTAGAGGTCAGCTACCGAGATTATAACACTATACCAGACTATACCACACCAATCTAATTAACTCTTATAGTGATTATCCTTCAAATTGAAATTATCAAATCAATTTGACTCGAATTACTATGTACAGTATCCACATTGGTAGTCACAATTACAAAGTGAAATATTATTTTATTATGTATGACACAATATCCAGTTGATGAAAAGCCATTGCATTGCATTGTCGTTTGCAGACACATATCACATTGCACATTTTGACGTGACACGAACCCCTTCCCTTGGCATACGGACCAGTATGATTTCTTTCCCACATTTTAATATGAGCACAATTAACGACAACGAAATTGATGGTTTGTTGACTCAAGATGTAATTTATTCAATCATAATTCAGCCCTGCGTGTCATTTTTTCTTACGTACGTAGTTCACCTTTACTTCTAACTCCAACAATGTAGCAAGCAGGGCAGGGGTATATTATTGATTAGACTCCGACGCCAAATGAACAAGTTGAGTTTTGTAAGCTAGAATTTCCTTGATTACACACACGAAGACCGACGGCCCTTCCTCTCCTTCGTTTCGTGATTTTGTCCATTATCCAAAGTAGTGATTTTCAACTCACCTTACCTTCGGACCATTAAAATTGAATGCAAACTTCCATTTCATTCAAAGCAACGTTGTTGATGCCGCGTTCGTCGGTCAAGTCGTGCTATTTATTCTTGCGGTGCGGTGGTGGTGCTTGTCTGCTGTCCTGTCGCGTTTTACGGTAAAACTTCCAATTTTTCTAGTTGAATGTTTTAATTCCCGGCTAAATAACAAGGAGAAGATTCGGATGTAATGTGTGATGTGATTGTAATGGTCCATTTAATTATAGGATTTGTAAGATTTGAGCAGAGCTGGAATTTTAGGTGATGTGGGCAGGAACAAACTGCCCTTCGTATTGGATACTTTACGCGCGCTTTATTCAAATTTGGAGGGAACAGCGAAGGGACGGACGGGCAGCACTGATTGCATTTTTGTGGCATATCTATCACGTCTTGAAGACGCAGAATGAATTCTGATAAATAACGGGTGTGCAGTTAATTACTTTAAGCAACATTTCTATTGTGAACATAATTATTGAACTAAATACCGTTTTCATTTTTATTATTTTAGAATCTGTTTATTAGATGCAACAGGTTCATATGATTACTTCTGCTTCATGACTGCGCTCATTCTTATTTAAGGACGGAAGTAAAACCTTTTGAAAGTCAAAGTCGTCCGTTGGTAAATAACTCATTTTGTTGTTGTTGTGAACTAGTTTAACGTCTGATTCCCTGTAACAATACGGATAGACAAGGATAGCCATACCACATTGATTCATCAACAGGTCAGACGGGGAAGGCGAGTTAATTATTAAGGCGATTAAATTATAAATATAATTTAATTTGAGTCAATTGACTGACTGACCAGTTGATTATCAAACAGAAAGTTGACAGGGCAAGTTCATTTTTATAATTAGTTGAAGCGATTAAAAAAAAACCAACTCGTGATTACCATGATAGTTAAATTATAAATTAGCATTATCCAGATTTAAAAGTAATTAATTTGTTTACAACAAATTATAGATTCGCACTGTCAGTCAATTTTTTCTACCAATTAAAAATGATTGACCGTTGAGCGGTGCCGTGGATTGTGTTGGCTGACATCATCATATCAACCATATGCATGCATATATCATCATTTATGCAATAATGCATTCAATGAGGGTGAGCAATGAGAGCCAGTCCTGAGCACGTAATATAATAAATCACGTTGAAGGTTATTTTTATTTTTCTTGGCAAAAGCCATAATTTTAATGGGATATTAAAAATATACTCCCATGGCCATATCTATAACCATATTTTCTTGTCATTCAAACTTTTACGTAATATTCATATGAGAAAATGGCTAAGCATTAGGGCAATTGGGTAATACGAAAGGAGACAATGAAAAAATATACATTTACAAATATCCAGTATAAACGCCATTAATAAAATATATAAATTAAGATACTTTAGTTTTGTACCCCAAGTTTGAATAATGTTCCACCAAGCGACTTTTGTACGCTTCCTCATGAGGACACCTCCTTCCGTCTGCTGACACCTCCTCACATTGCCAAGTGGTTCGGACCGAGTGTTTCAGAAGAATTAGATTAAATGTGGATCTAGAACCCTAATTAGTTTAATTTCTGAATTTCATAGAAAATTATGTATTGAATCGTATATTCACGATTTTTACGATCCCGTCTTAATTTACTTTACTTCGTATTTAAAAGAAGCAATTTTGCATGTGTCAATGAATGCAGAATGAAGACAAAAAGATGGTATCCGAATAAAAATTTACAAACGATACTTGAGCGAGTCAAATTAAAATTTTAAAATCCCCTGGAGAAAACCCACCACATCCTTAGAATTACGGATGCGGAACTGGATTGGATCCAAGGCATTCGAGAAAACCCTTCGCCATTTGCCAACAACGGCAGTGGTATTTGCATTTGCATTTTTAACGTTACGCAGAGATGCACGGCTTAATTGAATAGCTTAATGACTTTGACTCACAAAAAAAAATCCATGCCTTGAAGGCAACATGCCGAATGAGCAAAGAAAAGAATGTTGGAAAGTGCTACTGAATGCTTTCAATTAAAACTATCAAATTCTAATGGGGAAGGGCCGAAATTGACAAGTCACGTCAACAAGGCTGACAAGTTGCATTCAGCCAAGGTGTCCATTAGCGTTTAATGTGCCTGCCTGCCATCCGATTGCATGCTAACATTCATTCCCCCCTCTCCCGTTCATCCAATATTTATAATGTACATATTACACAGGACAGACAGTTGGACGTGGGGATGACATGACAGGGTCAATCTGACTGGGAGCAGCAGATTCCGCATACGTACGTACATTGCATGCAATCAAAATCCAAGCCAATGCAATGGCACCGTCGCAGTGAATAAAAATCCGTCCAACTCCAACTGCAAAGTAGAGGATAAAAAAACACAACCTGGGCTGGTTTTGACACATTGATTACATAGTTTGTGCTCCACAGAGTCAATGGTTATTTAGTGGGAAATAAATGCTTATCTTTATGGGGCCATCGATGAGGTCGTCTCTTTTCGGCGGCTTCCCTTTCTTCCGTCATCCCGTCGTGGCTCCGGGAAGGAGCAAATGCTCCCATCAACTTCCTTACTTTATTGCCCCTTGTCACAATAAACCTACTTTTTTTTAGGAGTTGGGAAATGAAGACGATGGAGCGGCGGAGTCATCCCATGCCATTCCGACAATTCCATGTCCGTGTAAACTACTACGCGTACGTACCGGGGAAATTGTGAGTTGACTGGAAGCAAGTCTTCAACCCTTTTTATGGCTTGTCGACTTCCCCTCTTCTTTTCTTGCCACCAAACCATATAAATTCTGTTCTTCTGTTGGATTCTGCCATCAGTCTGTAGTCTTGGGCGGATGAGAGGACTTGTTCTGTCGATTGCGACGCGGACGCGGTCGTGTTCGGTTCTAAAAGATGACTTTCAAGCACCCGGCCGCTGCCCGACCCTGTGCATTCATCCCTGATGAGGAAATTCTGAACCATTTCCTTTCGGCTAAATTACCCATTAACTCGATAACCTTTCAACCCACCAGCTTGAGGGTAATAAATCCTGGAGTCAATTAAATATTTATTATTTTGGAGGGGCTTCCTTCGTCATTTGACCGACGACGCGACGGAGGAAATGATTCACAACATTAGAAAAATTTCTTGACTATTTCGACCCAGCATCTAGTTTTTATAGCTAAGTTTTGATGAGTTTAATTGCTTAAATAGAGAGGCAAGAAAATACTACATGTTATATATGTATGTATTTTCAAAATTAAATATTGTTAGTTTCGATTCCGTTTTAATTTTTTATAAATACATAATTGTGTAAACTTTCATTTTCAGTTAGACAGAAGCCGTTCCAAAGGAATGAAGTAGAGCAAATTAGATAAGAGCTGCTGAATTCCACTCCTGTTGCCCCCTGAGCATGTATTAAATTACTTTGTGAGTCCCCTTGTTCTTTTCTGTCCCTGGGAGTGATTTACAGAGGAGTCGAGAGTCGTGGCTTCAGTTCAAGTGATTTCAGGTGTGCTTCTCCAAGTCGACGACATGACATCCTCTTTTGCGGGAGGTACGCTACGTACATCCTCAGACAGACACAGATTCATTTAACCTTTCAGTGTAAAAGTTTTGTTTTCCAGTTGCTTGTGGTTTTCCTTTCTGTTTTTTATGCTGTGTACTGTGTGCTTGTCTCTCGTCTCCTTCCTGTCGACTCTTTTTGTCCTTTCTGTTCTCCTTTAATTTATGATCTTGTTTCCACCACAGATGTGGTTGGCACGTAAGTGTACGTACGTACGTACGTACAAGTTGCGTGTTTGAGGATTTTTCCTGTGATTCAGTTCCCGTCCATTGGATTTTGATAGTGTGGGGATGAGGGTTGGGTAGGTTCATATCTTTTTCTTATTGGATGTCTGGATGACCTCACAGGAAGATCCATGGCTACTCTTGAGTGGTCTTCAGCATGCAAGCGAATAGCACAGTGGAAAGGAGTTAACTATGTAATGTAATGTGGTCTATCTCTTTTAAGTCTTAACAACCACTTTGTCACTTAAAGTACTCCACTGGCACGGCACGGCACTGGCTTGGTCGGGGAAGGCCATTTCAGGCGTGTGTGTGGCTCCGTGTCATGCCATCACTATTTATCATCCATTTTTGCAGGGAAAGAACCTCAAAATGCAGTGCATGTTAAAAATGATTCACAAAATTGCATATCAGGGACGATGGCACTTGGGTGTAGTGTGTAAGCGTAGTACATGAGTATAAGACGTACAAATGCGTATTGTTAAAACAATTGTATCTCTCAAATGGCTATGATTGAAACCTCAAAATAATCGGATCTTTTTTATGTTGATCCCGGGATGAGCTTCTGTTGGAAATCTGCACAACATATTTTTAATTTGCAATTAAATACCTTGTATAGTTCTCAATTGGAATCTTGGAACATACATGACTTTTCGAAAATAAAAGATTTAAAAACCATCGCAGAGGAATCCCGTGTTTTCTAGTATTGGCGAGGAAAGATCAAGTGCAGTAATACACATGCACTGGACTATACAAATACTTGGAGTGAACTACACGTTGAAAAGAAAAGTGATGAAAATTAAATAGAATTTTTGGAATGTGATGAGAAGTGCTTTCGTCGCTTGGGTCCCAAAATAAGTTAAATCCCTGGAATCTTTCCATTAGAGTCAATTGTGGAAGGAGTGGAATGACACATGGCAGATGGGTGAAGCCCAAGGAAGATGTCGGACTCAGAGAGCGGGGATTCGATACAAAAACATTGGGACTTTTAAACGAGACTGCGTGTGTTCCATTCAAAGGATATGTGTATGTAAGAATGGATACAATCCCTTCCTTTGTCGTCCACGTCTATGAAAGTTGTAAAACCAACAAATGTCATTGGGACAGGGACGGGGGAACGATGCGGTGTGGTGACGCGCTGACATGGGCGACAACGCGTCCGGACTGTCAACGTGATTGCCAGAACTCCGACTATGTGGATTTTTAAAATAGAAGGTTAATTGGGATTAGATTTCAATGTTAAAAATGGATTTTGGCCGAAAGAAATTTTTTGTTATTTAACGCTGTTATATATTTTATTTATTATTTAAAAAATTGGAAGTTCTAATCAGTTTTCTCCCTCTAATCTTCATCAAACCAGACTTGTAGTTTCCAAAAACCGAAGGGATTTAGTTCCAGCTTTCATCAAAGGGGAATAAATAATTGGTCCGAATTTTGGATTGCGTGTGTCTACCCTTAAATCCATCAGACTGGGGATCCTCCCTTAAAATTGTTTTGACACGTCGACCTTTTCATGTCCCCCCTCCTAATGATGCCTTATAAATTCGGTAATTGTATGGCTGGTCCCACAAACCTGCCAATATTTGGATCGAAACCTCAAATCTTGGAGACAGACGGAGCCCAGAATTGGGAAAGTACTTGTGGGCGACGAGGCGACGCCGGATAATAACACACAGTCCAATTTCAATTGCAGGTCTTTGTCGTGCCCGCAAGGGTCATGTACGTCACAATCCATCCTTTTAAAATCCCGAGGATCACAAGGTCCGAATTAAGTAGTACTTGTACTATCCCAGCTCCAGCCCAGCTCCAATTCCGTTTTAACTTAATCCATGTCTTTAATCCCAAACATTCTTCGTTTGTACATTCAGATGTATATGTAGTCCGTCGTATCCATACCCTAGTTTTTACCCCAAATCCGAATTACATGGTTTACCCATAAATCCTATACAATTTTCAAGTTATTTTAAATCACCGTGTATAATATCCTTAGTTTTCCTCGTTGTAACAGGTACATAAGCCGTAGACGTTGTGGGCGGACATAATGTTGGGTTTAATTTGCTTTTTAAATCCCAATTTTAAAACTAAACTGGACACCATTCATAATAATTAAAATTTGACATTTAAAGTAGTTGTATGCCCTAGCTGAGACGGCGGAATTCATAGGTAAATTTGGCAGCCAATGTTTTCATTCAACCAGTCAACTCTGTAATATACCATTACCACAACCACTTGACTTGACTTCAGCGGACGAAGAATTCAAGACAGGACATGAATCTAATGTTTTCAAACAAACTCAACACAGTCCGTATTATAATTTCTTTACAATTTCCATTTCATTTCCGTCCGTCCTCCACTGTCTACGCATCGAGTGGGTTAAAGAGGCGAACACCGCGACCACGTACGTACGTACTCCTGCTTGGAAGCCCTCACTGACTCATCCATTGTTGTGTACATAATGAGTACGTCGGATGAAGATTGACATGGACGTTGTCTGAAGGAGCCCGGGTGTGGTGAAGGAAGCTGGAGCCCACCAAGCCCCAGCCCACTGTATCGACTCGAGTGGCTATTGTCAAATCCATGTCTATGCCTTGCCTGGCCTGGCCTAAGCTATGCACCGACCATCCTATAGGTTTGTAGTGTCGAGGAGCCCCGTACATACACACAAAAGTCGTTTGTTTGGCCCGGAGTCGATAAATAAAGTATGTATGAAGAGGACAAAGGGAATTGGTTGTCCCCGTCCTGTCGAATCCCTGAATATAAGGAGGAGGACAACAATGGGAACTAATAATGAAGTGCCTACACCTCTCGTCCTTCACACAAATCATTATGGGAGGGTGATGGACGGGGGATTGTGTTCCTCAACGCCGCACCCGTCCGTGTCTGTCATTCGGACTGTCTGTCTGTCTTTCTCCAGGACTCACTCAAATCCAAATGCAAATGTAATGCCCTCTTCAAATTTCCATCTAAACAATCCTAGTCATTTCATATCTAGTATCTACATTAGGATCAATCCCAGGATTTCAAGTGCCCATTGTCAATGTAATCAACAATTCCGTTCTTGTTGAATGAATTCATTTGAAGACAAAACGGAAGGATGCCCGGATATGGGTGGTTGTAATGTAAGGGTTGTGGTACGGGTGTGGGTGGATTGTGGGGATTTAATTGATTAGCTCAATTCAATCGTATTGTGCAGTAACGCATGTGGAAAATACAGATGAATATACATATGACATTGGTTTTTGAGATTTTATTAGCAAATTTGTTTGGGAGCAAACATGGGTTTTATGAAACAAACCTGGATGAAAGAATGCATCTCCAGATCCTAACTTCTAGTTAATGTGTTCATTTCTACAAATTAGTTTAATTCTGTGAAAGGTGCTCGGATCAGCGCTCGGATCAAGGTTTGAGGAAAAGAAAAATTATTTTTATTTCAGCACTGCGCTCCGGCGCGGAGTGGCAGATATACATATACTCGGTGTTTGTATACAAATGCGTTCTATATTTGGGAATTTTCAATCAAATCGTCTTTTGTTTGTTAGCAAATTGACTTATTGAAGATACATCGAATAAATAAAGTCGATGATGAAGAATTTGATTATAGCCTTTGATATCCAAATAGTTATCTCTTCAGACAATAACTTGATGAGTTGAATATTTTGTGAGAACTTTAGGACTACTGCTCAGGCACACCATTCTATACATACAATTCTGCCAACAATTTAGCATTAGCTTGCACCTACAAACATACTTGCATGTATTTTAATTCGGGGACCCATCTGCTCGGATTTACTGGTCCTTAATCCAATCCGAATGTCCATCACTGCCACCGTGCCACCGCCGTTGCCGGATAGGATTATTTTGGATAAAATTTCAAACTCCTTGGCTGCACTGCGCTGTGAAGGGGGCCGTGCCGTGCCCGCCAGTCGCTGACGCTAATGTTTCATGTCATTTGAATCCTACGAGCGCCTGTCCAACCCATTGTAGGCCAAGTCACCTTTTTTGTTGATTCTGTTGTAGAATTCTGTTGTAGTGCCTTCCGTCTGACAAGGAGAGTGACAGTGAGTTACTCATTCACCTTTGTCAGTGTCAACATGAATGCCTTCCGTCTTCCCTCACCGCACGGTACGGCCCCCGTCCATCCAAAATACCCGTCGTCTCCGTCTCCCGAGTCACTACAAGGCCCCATTTCCTTAAGGAACACTTTCCCGCCTTCTTCGGGCTTAAGAATGCCATTTTGACATCAAACTCATTTCCTTGATTCATTTCCATCAGGATTTCGAGTACTCACTTAATTTATGGGTGTCCGCTGCCGCCGCGCTTTGTGGTGGCGGGTAAGCAGTATAAGCAGTCAATATTTCCTCCTTTTGATATGTCCGGGATCTCATACATTCTAAATGAGGGTCAAAATTTCAAATTGACGCAAGGCAAATCGGCACAGTTCACTAATATGTCAAGGTTCTGATGCTGGTTATATTCACTTGTCCACTTATGCTTACTAGCTTTTTTTACTAACAATGAACCGAATTGACAAAAGAAATTTTGGTAACAAAACTTTTTCCTGACGAAAGATTCAGCTCGAATAAGAAAGCTTGAAATAACTTGTTGTCGAATAGTGCAATTATGAAAAAATGTAAAAACTCGAACAGCATCGAATTAAAGGAGCTCACAAATGGCGGTTTCGGCCCTAATTGCATATCAATTTTTAAGGAAATGTAATTTTAGGATTTGAGCATTGAGTTGTGATTCATCTTTATCGAATTGACACAGTTCAATAGAACTATGCAATTATCTCAAAATGCAAAAATTCAAACGGCATAGAAGCCAAGTGTAGTGAACAATTATGAACGACATTGGATGCAGGCTACTTATAATATATATGTAATGGAACTTTTTATCTTTTGTAATAATTACTCTCAAATCCAAAACCTCTACCGGAAAAGGATCCAGCAAATTTGTTCCATTGGATCCATTAGTAAACTCCTATCTTTCACCCGTCAACCGTCAAAGCGTCCGTCCGTCCATCACCTTCATCGCCGCCGCCGTCGCCGCTCCCTCACAAATACAAATGATAAAGGCTTCGAAGTTCCTTCGCCAATCAATCAAAGGTAAAAACAACAAAGAGAACAGTCAAGACATGAACCTCCCCACCCGTCCAAAACCCATCTTCCTCCCAACTTGGTTCTTTATCATTAATTCCCCTTTCATTCCTCCGGAGGTAACAAACCTGACATTTAAATTGATAAAGGGTTGAAGTAGGGGGGAAGACCGATCAGAGTCCTGCCAGTGAAAGAATGGTAGGAGGAGGATTGCAATGTCACGTTTCAAATTGTACTGGTCCCTGCCTTGAAACATCTGCGTACGTCGTACACAAGTACACAACGTATTAAATATATTTTTGGATGATGACAAGGAGAATGACAGGCCTAAGGTCTGCATATGCATGGCTTGGCTTGGGGAGCCCCCATCATCATTTATTTGATATCGAATTGCCTGGGTTTGTGAACGACAGACAGGGATAAATCCATGTAATATGCAGATTGGAAGATGACATGAAGACTTGGAGTGACAGACTGACACGGAAAGGGGAATGCGGGATCCATGGGAGCATAATGTAATACAAAATATGTACGTATTATTCTGCCACCGTACGTACTATTTTGGCGGATGCGGATTCCTTTCTATTTCTCTAATATGGTCCAATATGATTTGGAGGTTGAGTAAATGTAAATCCACTCACACTATCGTCCGTATTGTACGAATCCAATACAACGACGAAGGAGGTGGAGGGAAGAATGAGGTTGTCACTCATCTTCAAAATTCACAAACAATCGTCAAGTGGTGCGTGAGGGCTCAAAACGTAACGTACGTACGCATGGTGCGATGATAAGATGATTTGACTCTCCGAGGGAATATCCCCCCTCCGGTATTCATATTCTGAACAATGATATGTAGAAATGGGATTTCCATTGTTCACTGGCTCCCGGAATCAACTATCTCCATTCTCTACCTCAAAGGAGCCAAGGTGTAATTCGGTGGATAGATTCGATACAAGGCAAGGCGAATGAATGGAAAGGGTGGATGGATGCGGGCGGATTGTGGATTCAGAATACGCGGGGACAATTTCTATGAGTATTTTGGAAAATCTAATAATGTTAACATGAAATTGAAACGGACACCTTTTTATAGGAATACGAATGGATATTTAATATTTCAATACCAACAAACCAAACTGCCGCTCTTTAATAAAAATTATTTAGCTTCATTAGCTATATACCTAGTAGTTTCTTCCAACCGGTTTGTTTTACTAGAATGTGTGCTAAACTAAATTTCTTCCTCAAAAAACAAAACGATAACTTGGCATTCAAATTTGCCCTGAGGTAGTTACCTATTAAAATCCTGGCCTTTGCCGGCTGTAATAACGTTGAAAATTTGAATCTGTTCAACTTTCGATTCCCCAGCCTGGAAGTAGATGGGAATTCCATTCGGAATGAGTGGAATGGATGTAATAGACAGCTGTCACTTGATCAAGTCCATCGTCCGGGAGGGTCTCCGACATGCAAATCTGTATTTGAATGGGAATTGAAGTTTGTGTGTGTCGTCGTGTCCTTTGGTCTGTCGTAGATTCAAAAGGATGGATGGGGAAATGAAATGAGATGCTGACACTGATGGTTGATGCTTCTGGCGGGTTGTCCCCTCGACGCCCGCCCACCTCAATCCGAGTTCCTATTTCCCATACATACATACATACACATCCAAAGGAGATGACACGGGAGGAAACTCCAACTAACAACTCTCAAAGAAATGAAATACGAAATAAAAAATGAAGGACTGAGGACTGTTTGGGTGGAGAAACATCTCATCTTGTACACAGCAGGGGGTGGACGGGTCACAGCAGGGGTCCACCTCAAAAGACTCCGTCCGAAGACCACCTCGGCGCCCGCCGAGTCTCCGCTCATAATCATCCATTATCCGAGCCCCACAATACCATTAAAAAAAAAGAGACTCCTTCCATTCCAAAAAATCCACACTTGTCTCTTGTCAGCAAGGCTCACCGCTGCTCAAGCGTGACCGCCTACGTTGGCAGTTTAAATGCTTCCTTCCATGCAAACCTGTCATCCCCATCCCTCATGATCATCGTTAATGCAAAATTTGACCTTCGGCGGTTGAATTTTTGAGACAGTAATTAATTCCTTGAGTTAAATTTATTGATTCTTCAGTGAAGCCGCTCAGTAAACGTCAACGGTTAGGACGATATGCAATATTTTGAAGGCTGAGTTGCAAAAAGCTGTTTTTTTATTTGTGGGGTATCTTCAAATCTGTAATCTCTTGTGCAATATCTTGATATCAGGGTTGCAAAAAACCAAGATTTTTCTCTTAGAACATCTTCAAATCTGCAACCAAAAACAAAATGCATAATATTTTGACTCCAGATGTGCAAAAAAAATAAAAAACAATGGAGAATTTGACAAATACCGCCGTTTTCAAATCTTGAGTTGCAATCGCATTGGGAATTCTGGTACTAGGAATCCGGCTGCGGTTTGAATGCAACAAGTAACAGAGCATTCATTCGTAGGAGCGTTTTATTTTCCAGTGGTTTCCAATACAAGGCAAGCGAGAAGGATTTTCCATTTCCCATTGCATCCACCGCGACCGCGGCACAGGTCACAGAGCAGAGCGGGAAGGGAATGTGACATTGGCTCCATTCTCTTGATGAAACCCGCCGCACTCCTCCAGAATCCTAAATGAGGGAGTGGGGAGTGTGAAGGGTTTGTGGAGGACTAGACGAATGCTCCTGGATTTGAGTATTTGAAGAACCTTGTCACGTCAACCACGGCGGAAAGGGTGTCTCTTTTCCATTCATCCATTCACGTCATTTTTATAATGGATCCCCGCGCCTTGGCCATTTCTCAAACTCAACTTATTAGTCTATTGTCTACAGCCAAACGCTCCCCCGTTCTTTTGCGTACGAACGTACGAATACTTTGCACTGACTGACACAAGTTTGGAAACGCTCATTCATCTCCGACTGGAAAGGGTGTTTCTTGCATCCTGTCACTCAAGTCCAGCAAAAATGCAAATCATATTGGTATGGCTTGCAATGTAGAATGAATACCAAAACTTATCTGAGTAGTGAAATTGATCTAGGGACTACTTCTAGAACTAATGATTGGCTTCCAAATTTAGGAATTGTTTGTCAATACTTGATTCGTTTTACAGAAACAACGAAGAGGAAAACAATTTGAACGTTGAATCAAAGAAAAAGAAACTAACTCAAACACTAAAAAGAATTTCAAAATTATTTATAGAAATACTAACCGGCTTCAAAATTTATGAATATGAATTACTGCCAATTTATATGGCCACTAATGGATTTTGAATTTTTTTCAAGCAGAAACAGACCGAGCTCCAAGCTTACCACAAGATCATTTTTTAAATGTTGGTCATCCTATCTCATGTTACAGATTCCTAATTACATTGTATGAGACGCACCTCTCTCTCCAACTTGCAGCCGTCCAAGAACTGCGGCACCAGCCTTTGTGTGTAGAATGGAAGCAATAAATCGTGGAGATTGTTAAAGTTGAAATTTTTGAGGGAACACCCTTTTGAACATAATATATTACCCTCGGCTGTCTGCCTGTACTTGGCGAATGTCAAACCGGAGTTCCGTGTAAGTATCCACGGACGAGATAAGGACAGGCATTTGGCATGGGGCTAACGATACTCTAATCTGAGATGCTCAAGTCCCCCCTCCAACCCATGATGAATGAAGGAATGTCAAGAGCACCTTTGGAAACTTTTCTTGCTAATTTTTTTTACCCGCCTCCTTTATTGTTCGTTCCTCAAGAGTTTTTACACTGTGGAGTGGCCATGGGAGGTGTGGGCGAGGGAATCGCGCTTTATCCATTTATTTTGGTCTGATTATTGATGACAAGGATGAAGGGGGCTGGAACTTTGGGCTTGGGGTTTTTTACGTGCAGTCGTGATGTATTAATTTTTTTATTTGGGTAATGAGGCTATTAGTGCTTCGTCGTAGTCGTTGGATTGATTTGGCGATAAATTAATACATTCTGCAGATTGAACCTTTGCATTGAGAGTTTCTGCACAATCACGTACGTTCGTGCCGAAAATTCTGACAGAATGTTAAAATAAATCGCAATTACAACTACGATTGTTACCACCTTATCATACCTAGCATTTTCCACAAGGTTAATACAGTAAGTAATATTAATCCAAATCGTCGTATATATATATATATATATATATATATACCTTTATTAATTATGCTGTACTGACCAATAGTTTGATAGCGAAGAGCCCATCGGCCATGGCCCCTCATTTTTATTTATTTACCAAGCCAATTATTTACACTAGAATTCACACCATCATTCCCGCCAACCACGATCCCCTGTGGACGTGGACGAAAGGAACATAAAAAGTAAAAAAAATGGGGCAATAAATTTTACACATCCTGTATTTTATAACTCTTTGTAGTTGTGGACTCTGGAGGCATTGTGTTGTGGGATAGATACGGAATTTAGTAGTACGGCTGTTGATTATAGGTGCAATACAATACTCCGCTGTTCCAAGCCATGAAAAATTTATGAGGGAGTGAAGTGCACGTTTGCCGCATTTCATCCGCTCATTTTTGGATGGCAAACTCTTATCAAAGTTGATGAGACAGGTGAATATAAAATTTATGACTTAATGTGATCCTCACAGTCCTCGCGAAGGTAGTGGTAGTAAAAGTAATAAGAATTAAATAGGCGGAATACATTAGTTAGAGCCCCTCACATTACACCTCAGCATAAAATAAGGTAATAAAATCCATTCCACCACTTACGTTTTGTTACAAAACTTACAACCTTAATTGTAGTCGGGGTTGTAATGTCTCGACGTCCAATTCCATTCAAATTATACACTGAGTTGAGGATAAACAGCGTGGAGGCAAGGCCTTGGGTCATTAAGCCACTAAATGTCAATGGGTCATAATAACCAACGCTCCTCACTTCGCCCACCTTTCCTTTGTGGTTTTAAAGAAATTATGATGGAAATAAATAATAAGTTCTCCTTTGAAAAGGTGAAGGCCCAACGCAATGGTTGTAAAGTGAAATGTTACACGCACAATTTTATGACTTAAACTGAAAATGTAAACGCCGTGAAATTTAAAATTAAAAAGTTTAGATAGAAACTTTTATAAACAAGTTATCATATCATGAAAGGCCTGAGTTTTCAAATATCTGAATACTCCAAATTCAGCTTCAATTTTTGCTAAATAGCATACAACAAAGTAGGTGCGGGTATTGCCCACATTTCACCTGTATGTAGTTTTGCGAGGGAACATGCAATAACGGAGGAAAGATCCCTTTGCTTTGTAGTTAACTTTGTAGGAAATGCATGTACGTCTTCACGAAAAGGGAGACGGAAATGAAGGGTTTGGTCCCTTGCTATGTGTTCATTTTATGAGAGCAAAATGACTGTAATCGTGAAATCGTTACGGTTACAGGTTCCCATTATGATTACAGCCCTGTAATAAGCATTATTATAATATGCGGGGCAGTGGGAGTGCAAATGCTGTGGACTGGACGGGGAAGACGTAATAATCATAAATGTAAGGTTTCGGTTTCCATACCATGTCCAGATGATTAGGCAACGGCAACCTGTACAGTACGTACCGTACCTCAGAGCAAACCGACCTACTAAACTGACTGACCCAAGAAGTGATGATTACGAGATGAAAGACTTGACGATAGTAGTTAACGGCCATTTTATTATGATTAATAAATATGATTGTGGAGGGAGGGACGCGGACGGCACGGCGGCGTCGGAGCGGGAGACGCAATTCTAATTCCTCATAAAAACTAATGATAGACTCAAATCAGCTATAATACAACTTAAAACTGGATCACTTGGATAAAGGGAGTGGGTGGGAACCAAGGAAGAGATCCTAAGGGTCAGATTGTGGAGAACGGAACGCGAATGCCCGACCTTATGCAAGTATGTGAATTGGGCACTTGGCCCTATGTATGTATTGTCTTTTTGTACGATTTAATGATAACCACCATAAGTGACAAATGGTGTTAAGAACAAATTTGTGGGAAGCAGATGTTGATATGAAGAAAATAGTCGTCAATCCCAAAACTATTAGATAATATAGATTTATTGCGAAAAATAAGTTTGGCCGAGTGGAATCAAAACGTACATCGCAGTAACAAATATTGTACTTTATAAATGTTATCATGATGTAAAATTTGCCAAATTGTAAATTTTTGTAAACTCTACGCATATTCAATATGGAAAAATCCGCTTTATTGTAAAAGTCAGCCTCTGACGCCGACGCGGTAACAGAGTAGAGTCAAACAGTAAATTATATTACCCACCATCCATTGTAATAAAAACAATTCATCCATAATTAAGCTCCTCTATGTTTGAAACCACCACTTTCCTATTTGCCTTTCCAATGGAATGACGGAGGAGAATGAAATACATTGTCGGCCACCCTCATCAAGAGCAATAAATTAAGAAAAAAACTGGCTTTTCATGTTTTATTTCTCTTTTAGTGTGACCAACTTTGGTCCTATCGCGATATTGCAATTGTTTGTTGCTCATAAAAGGTGAGTTGGGCTGCGGTTAGTGCGTGTGTGGATGTGGAATTATACATTCAAATTTAGCAGAAGGTTCGGGCCGGGCGGGCGGCAGAGGATTCAGAACCACATGCAAAATACATAATAATTTTATTTTTTTTCACTAACAAGGCTGTGGCGTGGCATGGACGTTAGAAAGTAGAACTTAATATTTTATTGCACTAAACACATTATTATTGCTGGTGGTGGGATGTGTGCTTTGCGGCTGTTTGTTGATGTGGAGCTCAGGTCAGCTGTCGCGCGCCACGCACACTGCTGGGCCTGCCATTTTTATCACTTCATCAATACAAATACAAATAAAAAAACTACTAACGTGTCGTTCGGTGGCACAAATACAATTCGCGTGCAACTTGTGAGTATGGAATTCCCGAAGGGAATGAAATGAAAAAAATCCAATTTTACAAACAACTCCACGACTAAATTAAACAATTCTTACGTGCCAAGCCGCTTGATATTTTTAAAAATAAATTTAATATACCGCTATAGCAAATAGTTTAAGAAACTCCCGTCTGGTTTAAAATTTTGTAATAAATAAAAAATTAAGATTTATCAGAAATGACCCACAATTGACCCTCGTACCATACCTTTTTGCATTCCTATGTTGATTACGTCTTGATGTCGTGACATGTCATCGTAAAATGCCGTAAACCTTTGTTTAGCAGTTTGGCCCAAACCTCCAGTTCGACATTATGGTGTTCATAGTGTATGTATATGCACTGTTTAAATGTAGATCCTGGAGTCTACAAAGCAAATGTAATGTTTTCAAGATCTACTTTTGATGATGGTACTTAAAATCCCTGCTCTCAACTAGGAATGGATGTAATTTAAAGGTTGGGTCATTTTATTGCATTGGAATCGAGTGCCAAAGACAATTATAGTTGTCTAGTTTGCATATTGTACGAGCCCCAAACCACACGACGTCGTTTCGCACAGAGTTGAAAATTTTATTGACTCATTTTATTTCCCGAGTCCTTCGTCGTTATTCGAAATGCGGGCGGGCTTGATAAGAATAAGAATTGCGACAGCCCCTTTTGCCTTCACTGTGGCAGAATTCGACTTTATTTTCCAAAGCACGTCCCAAGGCAATCCCATCTCCGCTGAAATTAATAGTCCTACTCTCGAAGGCCAAAGGAGTCATAAATTAATCGGCGCAGTTATTTATTTTTATTGTCTTTTAATCATTGCTCAGTTGACATCTTAGACCTGAGAGCGTTTTAGAAGCGTGCATTACATTCGTACGTTCTTCGTATTTATGATGCGGGAAAAGGTTAAGGAGTATAGTAGCTGATTTATTTGAGATTTTGTAGCCGCTTTGATTAGCAGCGAAGAGTTTGCTTTATTTTATCCTCGTGTGTGCCATATTACAGTACTTGGAACCAGTTGGAAGTTAGTTGGGGGTAATTCAAATCAAGTGCGACAGAATACCATCCTAGAATTACGACTTCAATCACATTGTCTTCATCAAATCAATCCAAGAATTTGCAAATGACTGTCTTCCAAAGTACAATTTTTTCAAAAATTATATTGTCATTAAGGTGCCGCTCCATAATTTTAGATTATTGAACTAAATCAAATTTAATGCTAGATATCTGTTACTGCTGAAACTGCATCATACGATATGTAGTAACAATGTACAACTGAATACTGTGACTTATATAATAGATAAAGCAGGTTTTAAACTCTCAAGGTGTTATTTGTTTGTAATAATTGAATGCGTTTGTTGACTTAAATCAATAAACATAATTAAATTGAAAGTTGAAATATTAAACTTGATTGATTTGTACACTTTCCCCTACAGAATTCAATTCCCCAATCAACATAAATGAGTAATTTCAAATTTAATTTGTGATAAACAAGAACGAGTGACGAGTGGAGGTTCTTGTATTATGCCTTACATTTTAACGGGAATTTATCTATATCTTACACTTTACACTTGACAAGAATCCAGTTCCTCGATTAATCAAATCACAGGTTTTCCCAAACACGAGCAATTCTACACACAGCAGCAGCAGCGCAAGGCCATCCTCCCCCAGAAATTCCTGACCTGAACAGAGTGAGATGATTCATAGCTCAAGTTGGGAAGGGATCAATGCAATGGAAGGAAATGGGAAATTGTTTCTTGCGAATTGAATTTTAATGTGATGGAGAAGTGCACCTGTGAATAAGTAAGCGAACCACGTCTTTACATTGTTCAGATGGATAATTAAATTTATGACTTGGTTAATTACAAGTTGATGGCGTCCCAACCTCTTCCCCCCCCCCCTTTTGGTAAGTGGAAATCAATCGTGTTGGACAGCCGCTGTTCACTTTATTTCACAACGAGTGACACAAAGGGGAAGACTTTTCGCATGTTAAAGTACAGAGGAATTGGCAGTTGTAAGTTGTTTACCAGGCTACTGGACTTGAGAGGACTCCGTCTGACCATTAACTTCTTGATTAGATTTATTGAAGCACTTTGCTTTTCCAACCAAACATGTGGCATCCCCAGCTAATAAATACATTAACATGACTCAAATGGACAGTGGGATTTTGAAGGTACGGGGATTTTGATGTCGAAATTCCAGTGTCACGTTCACGTACGTATGCCCATCCATGTCTGTCAGTACAATGACCACGGCCGACGACTTTGGATTTAAGTGTTTTCATTCCTCTAACTTTGTTAATTATTTTTTATGCCGTCAGACAGGAAAAATGTAAAGGTGATAACAAGTCGTGGAATCAAACATTCATTATGTGTGACACTAACGGGAAGATGGACGGACAGGGCTTCACGTCGCGATAGGATTCAATTGCTTTTGTCATTTCTGCTAATGAACAATTTCAATGAGAAGGAATGTGGCAATTTATGGCTGTAATTGCAGGATATACTTGCATGGGTTGACCAATTCTTGGCTAGCAGAGTAACAATATTATGCAAACTAACGTCACAGAAGAGTTCTTCACAGACACCTAGTTTATTCTACATTTTAATATTAATAATTGCCAATTTTCACATCGGAATTTTACATGTAATTCGCATTAATTTTTGAAACTCCCCCAAATATGTCTATATTGTTGCCAGAAGCGTTCATCAAAGAAACAACGAGTTCCAATAGCGTGTGGTTCAATTTTTAAAATAAAAGAGGCGGATTTAAATGANTATATTGTTGCCAGAAGCGTTCATCAAAGAAGCAACGAGTTCCAATAGCGTGTGGTTCAATTTTTAAAATAAAAGAGGCGGATTTAAATGAGTTGGAAGGAAATGGCTGGTTTTTGCCAAGGAAGTGACGGGAGACAAGCGATGTGTCTTCTTTTCCTTGAGAATTTAATGATCGCTTTTCTTTGTCGCCTCGACTCATTTACACTGGGTACTGAGAGGGAAGGAAGATTTATGATATTTTCTATTCTTTCCTTTTACTAATAAATCATCTCTTCCAATGAGCTACCCCCAACCATTTCAAGTGTTTTAAACTCCTACGCCCTTCCTCCGACCCACAAATCCATGCTTCATTCCCTCTCGATTTAAAAAATTGCACAACCTCATTCCTCTCCATTGTTTTGACATTTCCCAAGGCCAGGTCTCCTAAATCTTGTTCAACATTCATCTGGACTCTCGACTCTGCACTTTGGCCTGAATTTCGATTCGGTGTTTTGTAAATAGCGCTAGATTTGAATTATAATTTAAATCAAACGCTCATTTTTTAGACGCCAGTCATAAAATAAATATATTATACATTATATATGATAAGTGTGAAGTTTGTCCAGACTGTGCACAGTTTATCCGAATGCGTGTTCATCGTACTAAAAAGTACGATGGACTAAAAAGTTAAAATCTAGGAACGTAAGCACAGTGTGGGAAAACAAAAATTCAAAATTTAGCTAATTTGTGTAATACGTGTATGTACGGAGTTGGTGTTTTCGAGCGGGTGATCATGACGGAAAAAATGGTTCCAGTCTTTGGTCGTATTTCTTCTTTATGGAGGGGAAGCGGAGAGATGAGTTGTCTGGGTTGAGGAGATATCCTCTTCCTTCCCTTCAACAAAATGTCTCTGGTCGCCAAAGCTTTATTTTATCTTTCACACATAAAATAAAATTTATGTAACAGGAATGGAATGCCATGAACTCCCAGCTGCATTTCTTTTTCTTAATGTGACTTGATTTTTCTAATCGTGTGTGTAATTGTGAATGCATAACTACAAAATAAGTAGACATAGCTTCTCGGATTAATTCTTGAATTTGCATATTCATCTTTAGCAAATGCCGATGAAAAAAGTGACACCTGGAATATTTCGTCTGTCCTTGTTTCAAAAAAATAATTTTCTGAACGGTCGTGTGCCAAAAGTTTAAACATGCAGTGATGATTGTTCCACCCAAAGGAGCTGAAAACTGAAGCAAATTTTCAATTTGGTCGCATCCGGCCGTCGCCTATGCTATTTAAGTTATTTGACATGTTGAACGAAGGGAATAATTGTGGACGAGGAGGGTGGGTGGTAAAATGCGAATCTGGAGTTTGGAGTGAGGAAATGTTTGGCATTCGCGCAAAGTGAAAGACATTAGCATTTTTGCCTCGAAATCCCATTTGACATTATTTTCTTTTTCTTGGCTCCCATACTCAAAGGAAGGGTAAATGGGGATTCCTGGAGGACAGAAATACGACATGAGTGCCACTTTTTAAATCCCATTCCAAGGAGTGCACCAACGACGACGACATTGACATTACACTCCTCGTTCCTCCAGTTATTATGACCACATGTAAAGTTGAAGGCATCCAACGTACTGTGCACGTACGTGTGTGCGTGTGTGTGGAGCAGTAAAATGTTATTCAAACCAATGTGAGATTTTATGAGATGGAAAATTTGTTTATGGTCTATTTTCCCATATATTCCCTTGTTGGAGTTGCGTGGGCTGAGGGGTTGGAATGTTAAGTCGACAAGTACTATTACCTCCCAAATGCGAAACGCTTCGTAAATCAAAATTTGAAATGAAGTCAAACTACGCTGTTACAGTAAATTCTCACGCCTTTGGTTTGAGGAAAAAATTTGCATTTTTCCTTTCTAGTATACCTCTTCCTCTACATATGTAGTACATACTAAAAAATTCCACAAAATATACAGTGGAGGGAATCAAACGCAGCTCAATGTAAATTGGTGGAATCACAAGCATTTGCTTCGCAAAGTACAATTTGATTTTTCAACCCGTAATGATGGAATTAAACGCTCATATTTAATACAATTCAATAACAAAAGGCAAAAATACTATAGTTGTCTGGTGTTTGTGGTGAATTGTAAAAATTTCACTACAGTCGAGTCTTACATTAAAAAAATACATGATGCATGGTAGGTACTTGATAATTCATACACACTATGAACCTTAACTAAATTCAAATACCGAACAAGAAAATCTTTCCTTCCCTGCCTTTCCTCGAACGACACAAGAAGAATTGCACACATGTCTAACTAAGAAGAAGATTGATTCAGTTCTGATTCCAAAGTCTTGGCCCCAGAAGTCCCAGGGATCCATGTTTCTTCGTTGTCATAATAAATAATGTCTGAAGATAAAGCTTTTCCCATCCCCATCTTCATTCCCCGCTCCGTTGTTCCAAGGCGGGGAGCAGATGTAACACATGCACATGAGAGTCATAGTCATGCAGATTCCATCCAAAGAGGACCAGAAACTGGGGATGAGGTCTGCGTCATCGAGGGATTCAGGGAAATTCAGCTGACTCCGGCAACCCGCCAAAAATTTTGGTCCGCCAGAGTTGGGGAGAAGGAAAATATTAGAAAAAGGCTAAAGTGGATGTCCCTTGGCGACAAATGGGAATTTATTGGGACGGAGAACATTTCCTGGCAAGGATTAATGAGGCACATATTTTCCTCTGAATAATTACCCACAAACTCCAAAGAACTCCCGGACTGCCAACCATTTATTTATGCATGTCTTCCGTCCTCCTTCCCTTCATCCCGTCCCTCCCTCTCAATTCCATTAACCAGGCAGGCGGGATGGAAAACTTTAGGAGCTGGAACCACAGACCCAACTGTCGTAGGAGCGTCAGGTCATGTCAGGTGTTTGTCCAATTCAATTGTTGTAAAAATCAAATAAAGGGAGTTGTACTTCTCAGATTTGTCAAACTAAGAAGAAAATGTATATGATTTCATATAAAATGTTAGACTAAATTATTTTGCCGCGTTCCTAGGATTTGAGAACTGTCCCAAATCACTTTAAATTAGCCTTAATAAAATAAATTAACCCTGGCGCCAAATCTTCAACAATAAATATAAAAATCGAAATAAAGAATTTTCAATCTCATAATCAGCATCAAATTGAAATTTCAATTAGTTTTTTTCCGCACTACGACACACTTCCGTCCCCGCAAAAGTTTTGCTTCACGGAAGGACTGGTCTAACACGGCGGAGGCGAGACACATATGCAAATGAAGGGAATCCCCCCCATCCCCGCATCCCCATCTCATTCATTTCATCTCGTTACACTTTTATTTTCTTCAAAACAGATTTACGACACACATCAGGTCTGTTTTATTGCAAATGCTCTCCTCCGTGTACTACCGACGATACATCACATCCGTTTTATCTTTCTCACTTTCCTTGTCTCCTCGCATCTGCATCTGGCCCCAAGAATAGATTTATTTACTCGCTCCCATCCAAAAACCCATTACTCCTTCCCAGAAAACCAACCCGCCAACTGCAAAATTTATGCTAATGTCTCGCGTGAAAGAAATTAACACCAATAGTTTTCCTCCCGAGCACTTAAAGGTCGTTTCGGCTAAATTATTAACACATGTGTTGAGAGCCATCCACAAACTTTTACCTCTGCCGGCACGACGGTGGCGGTGCGGTGCGGTGCAGTGGAATTGCACTTGAGCCAAGTGTTCGAGTTTTTTTTATTATTATTTCGTTGGGTTCGTAATTTGGAAGGCTGGAGTGCAGTGGTCCAGGATTAGGAATTACGAGTCACCGGGCCTGACACAAATATGGCCGGGGGAGGAGTCCAAAGCATTCAAAATTATTTATGGGAATTGAGTCCTTCGGGTATGCAGGTTTTGCCGCCTCAGAAATTACAGCTTACACTCATAAACTCTTCCAACACAAATATGGCCGGGGGAGGAGTCCAAAGCATTCAAAATTATTTATGGGAATTGAGTCCTTCGGGTATGCAGGTTTTGCCGCCTCAGAAATTACAGCTTACACTCATAAACTTTTCCTTGGATGAGCTGATGTTGGAATTTATTATTGGTTTTTTTTAAATATAATTTTACGAAACAAATTCAAACACTAAGCAAAGCGGTAAAGCTGTAAATTTGCCACGTATTCTATAAGTTAATAAATTGACAATTTCATAACTGGCGTCAAGGAATTGATTATTACTTCGGTTCAAATTGACACGCCGCGACGCAGCACCACATACAAAGTTGCACATGCAAAGTATCAAGTATGCAATTAGCTGAAACGCTTTATAAATGAAGCTATTTAACAACAGGCAACATATTAAAATCAACCAAACCTTAAAAGTATGGCTTGTACAAGAAATTCGCGTTATAATCCGATGTATTCGATACCAATTTTTAGCTGAGAAGAAGCTAGAATTTATTTTATGTAGATATTTTAGTTGTGTGAATATTTTGAGGGTGTGGGCATTGAGTATTCGGTTCCCGTTGGAACAATTTGGATTTTGAGACGGGAATTCCTACAAGACGACAGGCCACGTCCGTCCGTCCATCCGCACCGCGCGCACCCCGTGTGTCAGGCCCTGCCAAAGTGTGAAGGAAAGGTGATCCATCTTCCGCGGGAAGAAAGTCAGGGGAAAGCAAGCTGAATGAATTGAGGTGACACTTATTAATGACCTCCCAAAGGTTTCCCTTCAGTCCATGATTATTATTGATGAAATGTTCCTTTCGTCCCCGCCTCAAAGTGTAAGAAAATGAAAAGGAGGCCGTCTGCACCCAACTTTGCGTGTCCCAAATCCACTAATCTTTCATCCAAGAACCAAAAAGGACCTATGGACGGAATTGCTTTACATATTCTAAACCGGTGGACGACGACGGACCGCCAAATTGGGTCCGTGTCCTCATTGTTTGTTCAAAGGCTCACGAATTTACAATCAATTGCAGAAAATAACTCACAGCTAGTTTCCCACTTGTAGTCTAGTATTATGAGGGGTTTACATGATCTAAATAAATTTGTTGTGCGATTCTAGATAATAGCTTCAATTTTTTCACCAAATTACATTCTGCTTTTCTGCCTTTAAACTTGAGTGAATATACCAATTTAATTACAAATTACTATAAAATTAAACGGCGTCACAATTCTTTCACACACATGGGTTAATCCCATTTACATTTGCTTCGCAATGTCTTACATTAAATTTAAGAATTGACAGTCCTCCGCCCACACTCGGATCCAATTTGTTTGTTTGACAAGGGCATTTGGCTCCAATCCCATCATCCACAATATACGTACCTACTTTATTTGAATCCATGGTTCTGCATACATACATGCTCAATCAAAGGGAGGATGGACATTAATAAAATCAGAACAAAATCGTCTACTGCACATACTGTATGTATGCAGCATATCCATGGAATTAGCAGGCGTACATGGTTGTATTAGGTAGGGGTATGTCTCGTCGTCGTGAAAAATAAAATATGAAGCAATCTGTAAGGGCAGTGGAGGTCTGACAGATATGAATAGGTCCATTTGAGGGGAGTCATCAATAATACTTGGGGCTGGTACTGACTCCGGGAGGAAGGAAAAAGAGAAGAGAAATGAGGATCGATTTTTCACTCACTCACTCCTTTCTTCCACCACACATTCCATGGTCATCCTATGGAAAGAAAACCAACCCGGAATTCGGGTTTTTGGTGTGACATGGCGTGGCGTGGCGGGAATTGGCGCTCTGCTCTGGTTTTGCCCTCATCTTTCTTACGGAAGTTGAAGGAGTTGAGTTGGAGGGTGGAAGACATCCATCACCGTCAACCTCTTCCATGTCCACACTCACACTTAACTCATCCATTAACTCTGAACACTTCCCAACTAACTTTGCCATAATGGAATATATCACCTCTTACCACCTCAAATCCGCGTCCGTAAAAGAAGGGGACGTGACGTGACGAAAATACCTTGCTGACTATCCCGGGTGTTCAAACATAGGATGGATTTTTATACAGCAGTGCAGCCAAATCCGGGAACACTTGAGTGGAGTCGTCGTGGTCGTCGTTGAAAAAAAAACGTGTCAAGTCTAGTCTGGTCCAATGCAGACAAAGTGCGAATAAAAGCCGCGAAAAGTAAAGTAGACAAGTCACTCACATTTTTTCCCACCCCGTCAATTTTTCGCGTCGTCAAGCCGTGGTGTTGTCTAGCAGAGAATTCTAGGGCGAAGGCATTGATTGTAAAGTGTCAGCAATTCCGTTTCGCCAAAACAAATATTTGTATCGTAATCTGGAATATGTTTGCGGGGTGGGATTGTGGGTTTTGAGATTCTAACCCAAATCTAGTCCACCTATTTGCTGGGTTTTTAACTACTTGTTCGCCTATGTATTTGAATCAATGCAAAAGTGAGTTTTGCGTAAGTTCCTTACTACCAAATGCTTGAATTAAAAAACTATCTGGATTTTAATAAATACCTTCAATATATATAATTTTTTAATTGGACGGAATGAAATGTCCACTTGGTCACGTAATTCCAAACCTGGAAAATGTCAAAATGGGATACGTAATAGTAAAGCGTATGTAAAGCGTAGTACGAGTTTCAGCATAATTCGAAACAATTGTCAGGGAGCACAAAATTAAGTGACGCGACTTGAGTGCTGTTATATGTGTTGTGTATGTTAAACTTAAACTGTT
>JAAXYW010001025.1:0-26156 GCA_036851895.1 Orthonychiurus folsomi
AATCAGTACCCGGACCCGAACCCGTACCCGTACCCGAACCCGATACCCGTTTGAAAACCCGAACCCGTGAGAAACTCTAATGTTTTCTACAAAGAAATTGAATGAACAATGAAGTGTATTTTCAATTGCTTCATATTTTGCTCTCCAATGAGAAATGACCTTTCAAATTGCAAGGTACCCGCATAGGATTGAAACGTTACAGAAAGAGAAAATAAAGGCCATATCGTTGCAAAAGGTTTCAAGGCAAAAGAGGTCACGACAAAACATTTTGATGACGTTGCTCAAAACATTAAAGGTTGCATGATTGTTTCAAAAGGGTTACGAAAGTTTCAGTTGCAAGTAACGTTATTAACGCGTCGATTAAGGGTGTCAGGGACGTTGCATTGTCGTTGAGACGTTTTTGCGTTTAGTTGCGCAACGTCGCTGGAACTTATTTTGCTATGCGGGATATTTCCTCCCACCAAAAATGTAGGGTCTTGGCTAATTGCCATCACTTTGCATTGCATTGCGCCGATTGCACAAAATGTCAAATTGAAAACGTTAGGAATGTCACGCACGTTTTATAGTTCAAACTTTATTTTGCAATTGGATTTTCCACTCCAAACCCAATGGTTACTTTGGCCTCGAACGTACTTAATCTCCGGTTAAGGAGTTAACTGGCCAAAATCGGGCAGTTAGTTAAACCGAGTTTAACTCGGTAGTTACACCCCGGAATTCAAACCATATAGTTTGTTTACGGACCGACATAGACAGACACCGGACGGATTTTGTCGAATAGGGGCAGAGCTATGTCGTTCACATGGCAACCAAAGTTTGTTTATTATGGGCAGACGCAGACGGACTAGGGCATCTAAACCGGAATTACATTTGAGAATTTTGGTTTTCGGTTATTTTCGGTTATATGTTTCCGGTTAACCGGTTTTAAAACCGAAATTCTAAATATTCATTCTACAACAGAAAATAAGTCTTGGGGTGTTCTTATGTCGGGATATAGCGATTGCAATATCAGCAATTAATATCATGAGAGTATCAAATATCAATTTTGCATATTTTCTAATATTGTCTTTCGTATGATATTGTCTACTATTGAGATTATGACTCTTAATTTGTAATGTTAACGAACTCGACGTAACTTGATACTCTCAATTTCATATAAGATCAATATCGTAAATATTAACTTTTGATATTGAGCATCACAAATATCAATAATATCAATATTCCATTATTCGCACTCAAAGGTTACAAATAATCTCGCTAACAAAATGTGCAGAAAATTTGTGCTAAACGTGCGCAGAACACTCTCTTGCTTTATACTGCATTTTTTGTAATGTGTGGAAAAGTTAATGTCACCCGGTTTGCTCATTTTCTTGTATTTTGTAAAATTTTAATATAAATCTACACGTTTCGCCGAAGCAAGAATTTTCTTCTGCCGAGTATACAGGGTGTCCCTGAATTAGCCTTCCCATTTCGCACTTCCCAAGTCTGAATTAGATTTGATTTGATTTGATTTGATTTATTCATTAAAGTGTTCTACCAAGGCATTCATGTGTAACAATTAAGACACTTAGTTGATTGGCTAACACGGGAAGTTACATAAATCAAGACATCACATAGACTTGGCTTAACCACCACTGGTAGCCAACGCGACAATGACACTAAATAATAGATTGAGATTTAAAGCAGCACTGGCTGGAAGTCTATCTCTTGCCTTCTACGTTAGCTAATATGTCCTACTTCAAAAATTTGTTTGGTAATACACTATAAACTAATGGAAACCTTTGCTTTTTGCATTTAATTTACAGCTGAATTTTACCGAAAAATCCGGTTTTTGAAGTGGCCGAAACCGGAATTTCGGTTAACCGATAACCGAAAAAAAACGGTTTTGAAACCGGTTATTTTTTTCGGTTTAGATCCCCTAGGTCAGACATGACATTAAGATCACATTGAATACGAAGCACACCACAATTGCATTTTATGTGTTGGGAAAATTGCACACATGGCAACATCATTCATGCACTACCTAAGCATAATGTGTTTTGTTGGTGAGTTTGAGACGACAGTATCAGGTTTAACATTTAACATGTATATCGTATATACCTTTACGTGTTTATAAAACTTCATTGATCTTTTTTTCCTGCGCACTGAATTGTCTGGTTTTAAGATATTACAAGCACAAAAAACTGTTCTCTAACATATCAAAAATCCAGACACGGCACTGACAGACAACGTTACGAAAACTACGAATTTTGAAACTATAGCATCAGTGTTGGCATTTAATATGTATATAAATTTTCCTGTTTACAAAAATTCACAGAGCCTTTTTTCCTGTAAACCGATTTGCCTGATTTTGAGATATTACAAGCATGATATATTGGTCTCTAACATATCAAAAATCCAGCCACGGCACTCAGAGACAAAGTTACGAAAACTCTGAATTTTGAAATGTTTGTATCAGCGTTGGCATTTAATGTATAAAAAATCTTCCTGCGTACAAAAATTCAGAGCTTTTTTTTCTGCGATCCGAATTGTCTGATTTTAAGATATTATAGGCACAATATATTGTTCTCTAACATACCAAAAATCCAGCCACGGCACTGACCGGCAACTTTACAAAAACCATGGATTTTAAGACGACAGTATCAGGTTTAACATTTAACATGAATTTACATTTTCGTGGTTACAAAACTTTATATATTTTTTTTCTGCGAACCGAATTGTTTGATTTTAAGGTATTACAAGCATAATATATTGGTCTCTCACATATCAAAAATCCAGCCACGGCACTGATAGTAAACGTTACGAAAACTATGAATTTTGAAATGTTTGTATCAGCGTTGACATTTATTATGTATATAAATCTTCCTGTTTACAAAAATTCACAGAGCTCTTTTTCCTGCGAACCGAATTGTCTGATTTTAAGATATTGTAAGCACAATATATTGGTCTCTAACATACCAAAAATCCAGCCACGGCACTAACCGGCAATTTTACAAAAACTATGGATTTTGAAACGACAGTATCAGGTTTACACTTTAACATGAATTTACGTTTTCGTGGTTACGGTTTTCGTGCATGCATAATTAGTTTACATTGTAGTGTTATTGTGCTCGGTCTTCTAGTATTTTAAGACTTTATTAAGTTAAATTAATTTTGAACTTGCAGACAGAGTAGAATACTTTTGTTTTTAGCATGAATATTTTTTGTTAAGGTACAGAAGTAAAGAATCATTTTGTGTCATAGTTGGCGCCTGAATAAGTACAATTTAATTTAACGCATATTATTTTATGAAGGAAAATGTAATAGTGGGAAAAGCCATATATATAGCCTGTGGACACAAAAAGTATTTTAGGGTTTGCCCACGACAATCTTGCGTGTACTAATATCTCCGTAGTGTTAAAATGATCAAAAAAAAACCTTTAACCAAAATATATGACACGTTACCAAAACACTTCCATGAAATAAAAAATACCTCCAAACTTGGAATTTCATCCTCTTTTAGATCCTTTTTGTTTTATGAAGATCAGCCAACTCTGCGCTTCAAAAAAAATTATCAAAAGGTGCCCGTTTTTTTGGTCCACCCTGCAGTAGTATAAAGCTTAACAGAAAGCTTTAATAAACGTGTTATGTGTTCTCCAACTGCCTCATTTTTTGACGTTTAACGCCAAATTTTTGTTTCACATTTGGCAATTGTCAACATTGACATTTGTTTTTGCGGACCCTGAAAATTAAAGTACACACGTAAATGTTTACCACACCTGCATATGCACCTGTAAGTATTAATCCAAAATTAGAAATTACACGACGAATTTAAGACGCACTTAGTTGTTATTGCTGCCTTTTCATTGATTTCCGTTTCTGGTTTTTATATGAATAGATTTAGAGTCTTTTTGGCAGAACAAACAGCAAAAGATTAGTAACACTCATTATGTTCAGACACGTTCCTAAATTCGATCCGCATGAGTATTTGTTATTACTGCCTACTTATACGGCTCGTACCCCTATCCTTATATACTCGAATTAAATTAACGATGGAAATTGCAAAATCACAATAGTAAATAATCCATACTTGTTCTCGTACCCCGCGCGCACGGTTTGTGCTATTTTTGTAATATTAAATTAGTTGTACCTGTACGTCAAATAAAATGAGGTTTGTTATTGAATAAATTATTCATTCATTCCGTGTGTGTGGAGGAAGGCGAGGCCAAAGAACCGAAAGTAAGACAAGAATTGGAGGAATTAGTTAGTTCATAGTTAGCTAATGGCGAATGAATTAGGAGTGGTTGATTATTGGCATTGCAAATCTTCAAGTGCATCAGTTGGACGAGGAGAATTTTAAGTGTGAGTTAAGCCAGGTTAGGTTGGCACACGCACACATTGTTATTTAATGTCTTCTAAAGTTGATTTGGGATTGGGAGTTGGCGATTCATTCGTAAATGTTATTTGCTTGGCTTTTGGTCCTTTCACTCTCCTCCTGACAGTCAGTCCACAACAACACATACACACACTTGTCCATGTGCCCAATTTGTGAAACATTTGCTTCATTTTTCACACGAAGACAATAATAAATATGTAAACTTGACTTCACATTTTTACTCTCACCACTCAAGTGCCAATTCTTTCGAAATAAATTTACTGGTTGTTTGTGTGCGTGAGGCCGCGCTGGCCAGGATGGTCACACAACTTCATCAAATTGTTTAATTTTGTAAACGTATAGAGGTTGACGTTGAAGGATGACGCAAATTAAGCATTTAGTTGGCGGTTCACAAATTTAGTACACAAGAATAAGTGAAATGTGAGTGTTTAAGTTTTTTTTGCAGTGTAAGTGAAAATTAGATAAGTAAAATTTAAATTGTTGATATTTGGTGTGCGCGAATCAAGGCTAAAAAACACAAGAATACGTGAAATGTGAGTGTTTAAGTTTTTTTTGCAGTGTAAGTGAAAATTAGATAAGTAAAATTTAAATTGTTGATATTTGGTGTGCGCGAATCAAGGCTAAAACTTGGGACAGTACTCTTTTTGCGGAATTTCAGGTAAAGTCAAAAGGAGAGCGATAGGTAACAAAATTATTGTGCAAATCTTTCATTTAGTCATTCGATCTCTGCGTCAATCTAAAACGCACCTCAATATTGCTTTGCCTACCAAATCGTTATATGCATTTGAGATTTGCATAAGACAAGACAAGGTGCACTAACATTACAATGTTGGGTGTCGCACATTGGGATCTTCCAACAGGTTTTTTTTTGTAAATTCTCTCTTGGGTCTTCGTCATCATCCACTGGTTTGGTCACGGACCAGCCGCTGACTGACTGGACTGTCGTCCCTTCGGCAATGAATTTTCATATTTGGTCAGAACACCTGTTCCAACTTTGCGCAATTTGGATGGAAAATCCTCATGAATCTTAAAACTGAAATATTCTCATGATAGCTGAGGGCAGGAAGTTTCCTTCCATCATATTAATTCAACCCCAACCCTGTCAAGTCCCCCACGAGTACTTTTTGAATCTCATTACCAAAGTTCCAAATTTGGAAACATTGTCAGTCGCCAACTTCTCACTTCGTTATATCCGCACAAGCCACTGCAGTACACGGTCGAACGCCTTGCCTTGCCAACTTTTGGAGGTCATTTGATAATTATTCCTCTTCGACTAAATCCAACCATTTGAACTGGGAATGTATTAAATACAAACCAACAATCAACTCCCAAGTCCACTTCATCCAAAGTCCTGAGTCAGTCAGTTCAGTTCAGCCCCAGCGTGTTAAGGATTTAGACACAGACAGAGGGTTTCGTGAAAAGGGTCGTAATATTATTTTTGCCTTGCCATTGCATTGTTTGGGCTTCAGACCTTCACCTTATTCTCCATATTTGGTCACTTTTCCCTTCCTTTGATCCCCCTCATTTAACATGTACAAGAATCAATTGTGTGGATTTTGATTCCACAAGGTGGTTCCGGTCTTTTCCTAATTGTTAGTGATATCATTTCATTGCAAATGATTGATCCTTCCTCCACAAGGCCGGCAAGTTCGGCTCTGACTGTCTTTGCTTCTGTCTTTCAGTTTTAAAGGAGGATTCCGAGAAAGTGATAAATAATTAGTTTACATGAAGTGATTTAAAAAAATTTAAGGTCTATTTCCGGATTTGTACTCATCATCTCAACTTGGAAAGCATAAAGTGCAAATGTAGTGAATATTTACATCAAAATGGAATCTGCTCAAATTGGATTGGATTGCATCGTTGAGAGTGCAGACTACGTTGAAAAACTTGCTTCAGGTAAGGCTCTTTCTGGTCCATTAATTTTCTAGTTGTAGTAATCAGAGTTTGGAGATGAATACATTACTCCAATTTTCCGACTCAAATTAATCAACAGTTAGGATCAAGGTCTGAGGACCATAACTATGTAAATGGAGTCCACTTGTGCATGACATGCGTGAAATACGAAACAAATAATGATGAGTCATATATGCGCATTTTGACTTCACAATTCTGGAATCAGGAAGATGAAGTTGTAAACACTAATTCACACAATTGTTACTCATGCTCGTGACATGAGATTCCAGTAGATTTAAAAACATGGCACCTTCATTCAATAATCCATTGAAACACTTAACATTACTATTGTTGTATTACATGCTTCCAAGGTTGACTGATTTTATTCTGGGGTAAATAGTGAGATTAAACCAGCTAATCATATATATCACCATTTAACTAACTATTCATTTAAGTATTTATAATCATAATAATCAATATGATCATAATTAGGTGATATATAAATGTCAGCCGTAGAGTTGTGGGAATTCACACACGTGCTTAGTACTTACAGTCAATCAGATGCGCCTGGTGTGCCATTATTCATGCACGTTATGCATGCGTAATTATGCAGCCAGAGCTACCCGATGCCAATGCGTATACGTAAATCAGTTAACTAAATACGCAGTGAAGGAGTTTACCCAAAGATGCTAATCAATCAATCAACTCTAACTACAAGATGAAGTAACGCAAGAAGCAGTACTCCCTGTAGTTCATAATTTCTGAGTAGGTTTGACGCGTTGGGTGGTTTGACGGATTCTTGTCACTTCATGTTTGGGCGGTCACTCCACTCATTCATTACGAGTAGCAGCAGTTGCAGTTTGCACACAACGTTAAACAATTAAAGCTCAAGTTCTTCCTCATCTACTCCCGCCGCACAGCCACAATAATCCTTCCAACCAGTAAATGTATTTGTCATGTATTTGAAGAGTACTTCAAGGTCATTTTAATTCGTCTCTTTTGAAACCAGGGAAAAAACGGTTCTGAACTGGAATGCCAACGCAACGCAGTTCAAATTCTTGCCAAATTACACTGGTTTTTTACGAATTAAGGATTAACTTAAGTTTGAGTAAACAGGCGGGCGAGTCACATCTCGTCAACTCATTATTTCAATAATTTACAGCATGCTTGTCCTTGTACACGTCGTACTTCCCCTCATGCAACTGGTTTCAGAAACAATTAAGAACTCCCAAATGAAGTTAGCGTGATGGTGGTGCGAACACTTAGCAAATCATATGTCAAATAAATCTTTGAGCATATGAGGTATTTCTTGACGGACAATTTTATAATTGCATGAGTAAATGCCGCCGCGTCACTACTAATTACAAAAATGGAAAAGAAAGGAACATGTAATTATTTCCAAACCGAGAGTTGTCAGTTTATCTCAAAATCAAAAGGCATTGTCTGTCCCCAACTGACTAATCCAACTTTTTATTCAAATTATCCATGGTAGGATTAAAAGCTAAATTTAGCGCTTCCCCCTTTGTTTCTTTCACCTTCGTTTTCTTTTGTTCTCAAAGTTTGTCACCTCCTGATTCCATCTCTTTAATCTGATCTTACTTCTAAGGATTGACCTTTGGTGACTTCTTCACCGCTGTACTTGTTGGGGTTATGGCTTGGATCAATTCGTTTTCTTTTGTTCTCAAAGTTTGTCACCTCCTGATTCCATCTCTTTAATCTGATCTTACTTCTAAGGATTGACCTTTGGTGACTTCTTCACCGCTGTACTTGTTGGGGTATGGCTTGGATCACGGAATTCAATGCAAAACAAGGCACGACAAACATGACACGATCTGGCTACTTATGTTGGCTCTAGTTAAAAAGAGCAGTTACAAAGTAAAATAAACTTTGGTCTGCTTAACAATTCAAGCTTAAGTTCAGGGCGTCAGGTGTGCCAGTAATAATTAAATGCTTCTACGGCTTGGCTCCCTGCTGGCTTAGAAAATAGAAATGTCAGCAACGAGCAAGAAATGATTAAACCAGATCATCTACCTGTTTGACACTGCGTGAACAAAGGAGATTGTTTAAAAAAATCTGCTTCTCCAAAATAAGAACCCGTTTTAACCAGATCCGTGGACAACATCTCAGATGTTTCTGATTAAGCTATAAAAACCATCCGGTATCAATTTTAGTATGTGACAATCATCTAACTCTTTAAACTGGACAATCTGTATTCCCTGTCATGCACGCGGATGGTACCTGATTGCGAGATGCAATGATTCAGTAGTTTCAGATCCTAATCTTATCCAACATTAAGCGATTCATTTTCAAGCCATCTGCAGGATTTTAATTAGCACCTGATGTTTTAATAAAAATCCATATCAAATTTCAGCCCTGGACTCAAAGAATTCCTCAGTGAAGAAACAAGTTTTTGAACTCCTATCTGCATTGAGTGTCTACAGCCATGAGGGCTACTCACGAACACTGGAGACACTGGAATATTTTAAGGTAATCACAATGAATTGTGTCACTTACTCCCGGAGTCCGTTCATCCCGACTACGAGTTTAATAAGCAATTTTCTACTTGATAATTTAATTAGAAACACACGGGTGAAAGATACCGCTTCAAGTTCATTATTTCTGAGCTGCGAAATGCCAAGAGCGTGGAATACCAAACCGCGGTCCTTGCATTCATAAATTGTCTCATTCTGGCCACTCCCGAACAGCAAGAAAGAATCAGGGTTCGGTCGGAGTTCATTGGCTTGAGACTCCTTAATGTTTTGAGTGACTTAAGGTCAGTTTAAAAAGGCTTTAAAATTTAATTCCATCTTAATTAGTTGTAACTAAAACTGTTTTCGTGTAAAGGCATCAAAATAACCAAAATCCGGATTTGCTGGTGCAACTGGATGTATTTGAGGAACAAAAGGAGAGTGACGAATCTCATGTGTCTCCAACCGCGAGTGGGCTTGACCTCTCGAGCCCATTGGAAGTGTTTGAGGTGATTATCCGGCAAATCGCTGACACTCCTCAAGAAACTCCATTTCTGTGTATTTTACAACACCTCCTAAGGATTGATGCCAAGGAACCAATTTCCGACTTAATTTGGTCTACAGCAGAGCGTTTAGTTCATCGTGCAACGCTTCTAGAATCTTCGGATGATGCAGCACGCCTCCTCAACTCAAACCCCAAATCATTACAGAAAACCAAAGGTACACTTTCATTCATTATTTTCTCATCTTTTAATGTAATTGTCCTTCGCTCGCCGCACTCCTCCTCCGGTCAACTCCTTTTCCTTGGGTTAATTATATTTTGATAAGTAAATAACAATATTCTTGCAATTACTTCTTTGGTGGCTCCGAAACTTTTATGGTATGGCTCAAAGCCTTATTTGTGGGGGAGGAGAGGAATGACTGGTTTTGTCAGTGTTGAGTGCTTGAAAATTTAAGGATCGAAATAGGCAGCTCCCAGGCCTATTAATCAACGCAAAAGTAACCGCGTCAAATTTGTGTTTAGTATTCATGTGTCAGGGTCTCCTGTCAGCCACTTATTTTTGCAACTTGATCTATAAGGCAAGCAGTATTTTGGCGTACACCGCCAACTGATTTGAAACTGATTTCGCAAGATTTATTTCCTGGTCTATGTTATCTGTAGTACAAACTGTACTTATAAATTTGACGAAGCATCTCTGAGTCTCTGAGAAAACCGTAACCCTAAATTGCAACCCCGCTGACATATATCTTTTCTTCTTTAAGCTTATTCTATTCAATTTTATACGCAAATAACTTTTCTAATATTTGAATCTCATCAAGGGCACAATTTAAATTCACAGAAACCTCTCTTCCCCCACCTCCTCCTCCACCGCCACCAGGCGGGGCCCCGCCGCCGCCGCCACCACCTCCAGCTCTTTCCCCGCCTGGTACGATACCACCACCTCCTCCAGGGTTGAACACGAAGGTCAACGGCCTGAGCTCTGACCAATTGCCGAAATTACCTCAACAAAGTATTCCAATTCCAAAAACCAAAATGAGGACGGTGAACTGGAGCAAGATTCCGAGTGGATTGATATTAGAGGGTGATCAAAACAATATGTGGGCAACATTGGGAAAAGCTCATTCAAAAATGGATCTGGATTGGGGAGCACTGGAGGGGTTATTTTGTATTCCCCAAGATAAACCGAATTCAACTGCGATGCATCAAGGCGGTCAATCCTTGAAACGGGATGAAGTAGATAAACGAAATCCAAAGAAGGACGAGGTACTATCGCAAGCTCACACATATTCTTCGTATCTCCAAATGTCAACTAGTCTTAATTGTTGCTGGCATATTCTATCCCAGGTTATTCTTTTGGATGCTAAGCGAAGTCTGAATATTAACATATACATCAAGCAATTCCGAAGGTAAAGCACAACGTTGTTTGTGAGTAGGACAATTTAATATTTTACTGATATTTTAATTGTTCGCAGTTCAAATGAAGACATGATTCAACTGATTCTGAAAGGATCTTCCGAGGAGTTTGGAGCAGAGCGACTCCGTGGACTTCTTAAAATCCTTCCTTCCCAGGATGAAATTACTCTGTTCGGATCTGTCTCATCAGCAGATTTCAATAGACTAGGGGCGGCGGAAAAATTCCTCAAGCAGCTCATTAATATAGAAGCATATCGTCTTCGAATTGAAGCTATGCTTCTCAAGGAAGAACTAGAGACATGTGTCCGAACAATTGAATTGTCAATCAAGTGTATTTTAATCGCAGCACAAGGTATATTTGCTTTTCAGCTTAAAAAGTAGATTATTAGTGAAAAACTAAAAAAAATTAAATTGTCCAGATGTGAAAACGTCTCAAGAACTACAAGAAGTAATATTCATGATCCTCGTGGCCGGAAATTTTTTAAACTCAGTAAGAAAAACCGCATGACATTTGTTTAGTGCGGAATTATAATAATTTGTTATATTTGTAGGGCGGCTATGCTGGAGATGCAGCAGGCGTGAAATTATCATCTCTGCAAAAAATTGCAGAAATTCGTGGCAATAAGCCAGGAATATATTTACTCAATTTTGTTGCAATGGTAGGTGTAATGTGAACAAAATATTTAAATTGTGAACATATTAATACAATTGTGCAGAATAATAATTACAAGTCATCTGCCTTGTAGCAAGCGGAGACAAGAAATCCCAGGCTAATCTCTTTCGTGGAAGACATGCTGGCACTGGAAGAAGCATCCAAGTAAGCCTTGTCAAACTAATAATTATTCCATCCTCACCTCTTTCATGTATATCAAGCAAACAAAACTGGAAGTTAATCCTTTAATTTATTGCCCATCTTCTTACAGAACCAGTGTAGACCAGTTAAATTCCGAGATCCTAGCTCTGAAATCCAAAGTAACCACAATACACACTCAGATGGAGAATCCATCTGTACCCCCAGACATTATTACTCAATTCAGCAAATTATTCAAGGTAAACCTTTTTGATGCCCACTTTATATATGTAGCATTACTTTTATGGAATTATACAAATTTTGCATTTTAGGAAGCTGATAGACAAATCGACAAACTTAAATCTTACATGCCTAAAATAGAGGATGTCCGGGTGGATCTGGCACATTTCTTCTGCGAGGATGTTCAGACGTTCAAATTGGAAGACTGTTTTAAGATCCTATTTACGTTTACTTCACGTTGGAAGACGGCGGCTGTGGAGAACACCCAAAGGAAGAAGCGTGAAATGGAAACGGAAGTAAGACGCAAAGCCAGGGAAGAGCAATTCAAGAAACGCAGTCAACTTGCCTGGCAAAATCAGCACTCTGCAGAGGCTGTGCTACTCAATAACGACCGGGTATTATTTAAATTACATTATTAAAAGTGCGTTCTCTAATTTTGTGTGCATCATTCATTCTAGCAGAATAAATCCACTGCCCTTACTCCTGATGATGAAATATTCATAGCTTGCTCTCCCCGCGTTGTTCGCAGACGGATTGGATGCTCAACACCAGAAAACAACAGTGAGCCTTCATCCCTTGTGAGCAACGACAGTCTTACACTACCGTCTCCAGGTTTGTAAAATCACATTTCCAAAAAACTTGGTCCTTGAATTTTGCAATTTTTGTAAATAAGCTGAAAATTTGTTCACAGAAACCACTCCAAATGGATCTTTCCGCCGAAGAAGAAGTCGTGCTCCTTCGGATGATGATGAGTCTGGACTAATGGATTACCTGCAAGTATCAGGGGCAAATAATAATTCGAATGAGAAAAAAGCTGTGGCTGATCAGTATGGTTCCTTGGACCGGTCCTGGTCCCGGAAAACAAGACGGCGGCCAAATCTACTTGACTTCGTGAATGATGAGCGTGAAAGGACTGTTTCGCCTGCACCTCCTAAAAATATCCCATCTCATCAAACGGAAAAATCAGGAAATGTCGACGGAAAACACGAGAGCCCCGCGAGGTACCACTCAAATGCATTTTATCTATTTTGTAAACTAAATTTAATTTGCGGATTATATTTTATAGGGAGTGGCGCGACAGGATCGCAGCCTGGTTCGTGGATTTGGAGAATTGTAGTAGTGGGGAAATACCCAAGAGGCAACAACCACCTCGTCGATTTCTTCAGAGAAGATTTGGACCCGCTGATCCTAGACATGATCCTGGACCACGGAACTTGGCCACATTACCAGAAGGAGATGTTGGTCAGGAAGAGGATAATTTAGTGTTGCGAGCGTACCAAAGGGTCTACCCCGACAGAAAACCGTCCCTTAAACTCAATACAGATGTTGTGGGTGCAATGGAAGCAATCGAAGGTACACTTATATTTTCTTTGATTCGAATTACCAATTTTCATCGGATCAAGAAACTAATGCTGTCTAGTTTTCGGTTTTGCAGAAATCCAATCTCCAGTCAAAGAGAAATCTTTGTGGAGAAGACCATCTGGCACTGGGAGCGAGGATGACACAAAACGCACAAATGATGAATCTCCAACCAGAAATCCTGTAAGAGAATAGATTAGTCTGCTGAGTACACTGTAGCATATTGATAAAAAACACAATACTTATTTAATTTTTTCAATTTTCAGACTGAAAACAGCAGGAGGAATTTAATAGAATCTCTTGGAAATAAAACTACGGGTGAAGGGGACAAGCTAACTTTATACATTGACCCATCGCAAAATAAAAATATTAAGCAAACCGAAGACAAGCGACCACACGATCAAAGTGCAGATTCTGCCAAATTAAAGAATATTGAAGACGAGGAATTATGCGCAGGAACACAGGAAGGGTTTGATCGATTTGCGTCTATTCGACGATCCAGAAGAATAAAACGTCCGGATTCTTTAACCCCAATTCTCTCCAGAAAGTCGTACGGTGTCACAAAATAGTTCGGAGCCGAAATTTGTTTCAAAAGTCAATATAACCAATGACACCAAACCTGCATCCCCGGTTGATAATGGTAAGACGTTTGGAACCCGTCATCAAACCTCTGAAAAAGCAAGGAGAAAAGAACCTCAGAGTACTTCGCCAAAGGAAGGTGGGCAATTTAATTTTGTGATTAATGGAATGCCGACAAAGGTTGAAGGCGAAGGGAAAGACCAGCCTTTGGAAAGAATATCTCCACCCATTCCGAAATCATCAGCAACATTTTCCATTGGGCAGAAAGTTGAAAATAAATCAAAAACCACCATTAATTCTCCATTTGGTCCAACAGAGCATGATGAAGGATTTGAGGAGTCACAAAGTTCATTGTCTGAAACAAATAGCCAAGCCGATCAAAACGCCCTGCCTGTTAAGCGGTTTTAATAGAATGCCGAGAAGTCCTATCAGACTCAGGCACAGTTTTCGGGAACCATCCAAAACTTCTCTTGGTGAAAATTTGAGACCTGAATTGCCGAACGGAAGGAAGAAATCCTTTCAAGAGAATGCTCCCTTGCATAATTCAAATGGAAACAATAACACGAGCTCGCGATCAAGCCTTTTGAGTTCCATTAGTTCTCTGACTAGTCAAACAACAGTCAACACAGTCAGAGATAGCAAGTGAGTCCAAATTAAAAAATCCCCCGAAGGCAGGCGATAGCGTTTTGAATCCCAAACGGAATTTGTCATCGTCATTCAGAGTAAATGGGAATGGAACAGCCAGACATATTCTTGGCAATAAGAACTCAAAGAATGAATTACAGAGTACAACACTTGTCAATAGCTCGCAAGGGAATGATACAAACGGGCGTTCAGTTGAGAAGACAAAATCCAATTCCAAGGGACTTGCTCCAAGGTTTTTAAGTTTTATGCGTCCAACGGCTTCAAGCTCTGCAAAAGATAAGTTAGATCCTCCGAAGAAGTAAAGGAAATGCTGCGAAGAAAACTTTCAAATAGCGGGTAGAAGACAGAATAACTCTTTGTAATTTGTATCATAATTAATTGATTTAAGTTTTTATATTTATAAAACAAGTGTTATTGATATACGTTTTTGGAACCTCCTGCCTCTTGGCAAGACATTAAGGATATGAATAAATGCTTTTAGATCATACGCAATCGTACAAAATTAATTCTCAGGTATTGCTTAAAATGTGCGCACGTCATCTGGCCAAGAAGGTGACATATGGGGCTAGAGTCAACGAGGGATTTGATAATTACTGATACAAAACAGTTGTGGTTATTCCTCATTTTTGCGGCAAGGTTTGCAGGTTGGAGTCACTCACTTCTTGAGCTTCCGTAATAAACAAACATTTCCAAAGTGCTTGATGAGCTTGATCGGCCTATTTGAGTATTTCCGACCATTTAATCAATGCCGTAATAATTATGATTCAACACGTAACAACACCAACCAATATTGTTTAGAGTTTGTATATTTAACTCCTATGTGGGGAAGATTGCGGCTTCTTGGTGCTATGAATCCGAATCTCAAGTATTTTTTAATGTAATNAAAAAATTATTTTTTAAAGCATGGCTTCCTACGGGCAGCTGCATCACAAAAATTCCCAACATCGTCTAAATATTTTACTTTCACCAAAGAATTCCTACAGTCGCACAAGCTCACAGCACCGAGTCCAAACTTTGTCATATTCCCGAACACTCCTTAACTCCACATCTTCAACGCAACTCAATCGTAGCCAGTCTGGCAATTTGAGAGTTAACGATGTGTCAAATGACTACGCCATTGTTTATTCTGAGTCTACTGGATGCGGGCCCATGATCCCGGAAAGTGGGACAGAATCCACTGAAGTGTTACACTCTGCGGACCAAAAGCAAACGGCACATTCGGCTTATCTTAAACAAAATGAACGCCTTTTACGGCAAATTGCCGAAGATGGAAAAAAACTTCGAGGTCGCTCTTCCAGTACGGAGTCAGAGAGGTCACAATTCGAACAAATGCACGCAAGATTTGGAAAATGGCCTAATCACACAAGCGAAGACGAATCTGAAGAAGACCAATGCGTGCGGGTGTCTCGTAGCAGAGGGCGAAAATATTATTCGAAGCCGCTTTCAAGGTTTAGGGATTATGACACTTCTGGCACCGAAGAAGAAAGGGGAGCCAACATGAGCGAAAGAGACTTTCGTTTTCCGAATGTACCTGCCAACCTTAGTAAGTGAACTCACATGAGTAATTTCTGCAACAATGAAATGCAATAGTACAACTGCAATGCATGGTGTAAAGCTTCTCATGCTTGACTTTGACAAAGTTCACGTGGCATATTAAACTAATGCAAAATTATAGTTGGCTTTTGACTAAAAACTTTAAATTTGGGCAATAACATATTACAGACGACCCGAACGAGTTTCAGAAACTAATGGCTTACACTTCTACCGTCCTCGGAGAGCCATGTTACAATTTGGACCCGAAACTTTCCATCAGTGAAAGTCCAACACCGGTGGGTTCTTCCCCTTCAGTCAATTCAGATCTGAGTGAAGTCCACAATGCCAGCGGAACGAGGCCTAAGAATAGTGACAATTACAAGTCTTTTTACGAGCAAAGGGAAGAGTCTCAGTGGTGGTATTCACATGCTCCAAAGTCAAGCCCAGATGAGGCTAGAGTAAGTAAACTATTTCTTTTAAAAACAAACAAGTAATTATTTCACTTACGTTTTTAGGAACAAACTCAGGAAGTCCCTAGACGAGCTTTCGAGCCATACATCGGGGCATCTTTTGTTCATCAATCCCGTGCACGGATGCGTGGAATGTTTAATATTCTTAGTAAAATAAATTCGCGTGGATCCATTTCGGAGATCCCTTCCAGTCATTTAGCATTGCCTCTGGTTGAAACCAAACCGTCTGTGACGATGTATGTCAGCAAGGCATTGGCAGGACACGCTGCCAATTGCAGCGTGATTCCGGTAGATGAAGAGAAACCATCTCAAATGCAAGATGATACGTTCGTGCCAAAAGTGAGCAGCACGAATTCTACGGATCTACGCCCGCGCCCCCTGGATTCAAAGCACTCGGATTTCAAAGTTGAAATCTGTGGGAATCGTTCAGATATGGTTGTGGATAAAAATGGATCCACCAATAGTATTGCCAGCTCTTGTAGATCGGGGACAGGAGAATCCGCGGGAGAAATTTTTACTTCGTACGGTTCACCCGAGTACATGGCATTCTACAAAAATGCAAACGTAGATTTCGAGGTCAAATTGGTGAATTCCACCGACCAGGACGAGGATGTGCCCTCCGCGGAAGCAATGAATGAAAACGAAACCCAAGATATCTCTTACACAGGTCATTTGGCTCCAGGTGGATTTCAGAAAGCAGAGGTGAATTTAGTTGACAATCAGGACGTTGTCGCCCCGTCTTCCAATGTGACCGTACAAAACGAGGAACCAATTGCACAAGGCGCTGCTGATGAAGCCCCGTTGGTTGACGACGATACAGAGAATACTGAAGAGGTGAATCGGACTCAGAACTCAAATGCGCGCAGTGAAAGCACAAATGCTGGAAGTAATGAAAATCAAGAAAATACTCAACAATCTGGTTCCGAGCCGGCACCCACCTCCGATGCGCAAACTAACATCCCGTCCACGGCTTCTTCCAAGAAACGTTTGACTAAGAAGAAACTGTTAAAATCCCGTAAAAGTGTTAGTCGAACATCGTCACAATCCAGGGCATCCAGCAAAGGCACAAATTCTGATGGTAGTGAAAATGAGGCGACCTCCAGCAAATCAAAGTCGAGGCTCTCGAGACACAAGCTTTCTTCCCCGCACGTAATACCACGACTTAGGAAAAAGAGCCAAAGCAAAGTGGAGCGAGGAAGGGTCCTTGGAGGTCAGAAGCCAACCGCAGGCACTTCGGCCGCAGCCGTCGCGGGCTCAAGCAATATTGGATCTCAAACAGAAAATCCTTCAACATTAAAAAGCGGCTTGCCACGCCCAAAACCGACACTTTACCATGGCACAAAGATAGGTCAGCCCAAGACCAATAAGAGTATGCGCCACGTGAGCATTAAACTTCCAACCCCATCAGAATCCGTGGATTCTCAACGTCAAGCAAATGGTCCAACTTCCCAGAATTCCGAATCAGGTCCATCAGTTCGGCCATTAAACTCTGAAGAACCGGCCCCCGCTCAAAACGCACCCGGAATTGAAGTCAAGGCTGGCCCAAGCTCTGTCATCCAAGAAAAAGGCAGAAACATGCCGGGCCCGTCTAGGATGCCGATGCCGATCCCGACCCCGAAAATAAAGATCCCATTCGGTGGAAAAGGGAAGGAGGTCATCAACAAAAACACAACACTCCTTCTTCGCCCGAGTCAGCTCAAGACCACACCAAATTCCTTGAAGGCCAAAGCTCAGACTGGATATCTCGGATTGCTCGTCGATCGGCAGAAGCGTGAACAGGAGAAGCGCGAACGAGAGCATCGTTTGGTGCCGATGAATTTGGAATTCGAGATGCCACTTCATGGTAATCTACGAGACAGAATTCTTTCACCGCCGAGAAATGTTTCAAGAATCAGTGCTGTCCCTTCATCTCGAGTTAATACTACTGGGACCATGACAGGACCGCGGCCACCGGTTCGTCGAAACTTAAGCCGCCCGAGGAAACCACCAACAACGGGACCAACAAGCGAAGGCAATAGTAGTGGCAAAGGAAATCTCTAAATTCATGCACGCCCGCTCGTTTGCATTCAATTAATACATTATTAATAACAAAATAAATTTACACTTGTCAAATAAACATTTGGAGCAAAGATTAATAAACTGAAAACAGAATTGCGTTTTTTTTCAATAATTACGCCAAGTGCCATAAAGTATTCATTCGCTCGACGTGCCACGTAATTCTGCTCATCTCCATAAGCCACGTACTCACATTCATTCATTCTGGTAAATCCACAGCCCTAGAGTCCGCGGAGAAGCAAAGTCAAAGTCAACACAAAACCGATTTAACTCCGGGTTGTTCTTGTGGACAGCCGACCGGAGAATTCAGAGAAATGGAGGGTCTAACGACTTCTTTGTTTCTGTCAATATCCGCTCTATACTTCGTTGTAAGTAGACAACATTTATTTTAGTAGTTAAGGCATCAATGTGATGCACCCTGAAATACTCCATTTGCTAGGTTTTTTAATTAGGTGTAGGGTACGGATTTCTAATATGCCCTGGGCGGTGGTTTAGCTATTACGGATTTGGAAGACTTTAATATTTTGTTCCTTTTACCATGAGTCTTGTGTGAAAATAATCTTAATTCTTGTTTATGTTTCAGTTCTCGTACGTGAAGGGTGAACTATCATCAGAAGAATGTTTGAAACTCGGCTTTAACCGAGCTAATTTACTGTGCAGCTCTTGTGATTTACTTCAGAAATATGAATTGTATCCACTAAAGTTAGTAAAAATATAAATTAACAAAAATCCTTTTTATTTTTTGTAACTATATGTTAATTACAGGGACAATTGCACTCTTTGCTGTCAATCATCAGAGAGTGATGCAGACAAGGCCGCGGTTAAAAAATATCCAAAGGCCACTCTGGAAGTATGTGGATGAAAATTGGGAAGCTTCCCGCAGGTCCAAGGTTAGAAACAGTTTAATAATTGTATTATGTTTCTTGTGAAACTCCGACTTGAAAAAGAAAAATATTAATCTGCTTCCATGCAATCTGCAGCTTTTGTTAAAAGCGACCGACCGGGGAAGTTTCCAAATCTTCAAGTCAAATACGTAGGAGGTCAGATGCCTCAAATTCGCCTGCTGGACTCTGAAGGTGTGGCACAGGAAACTTTGTCAATTACCAAATGGGACACAGACACCATTGTTGAATTCCTGCAAACATACTTGGAGTCCGAGGCCCCGGAACCAACTTCGGAAAATGAGATACCTCTACATGATGAGAATTAAACTTAAATCTTTTTAATACTTGGAGAATGAAGATTACACAATATTTGGCGTGGCTTTGGTAAACCTAAAATATTTTCAGAGTAGTGTGAATAATTTCAAGTGAATCCAATCATTTATGAATTCAAGGCTTTAAAGCTACTCAGTTGGGTTTTGAATGATTAATTTGTGTGGTTGAAAAGTCACTTGAGTTACTTTAGTACTATGTCTGATAAATATTTTTGTTCACCATTCCCACTCTTTTCTTGTGGGCGAATTGTCCGTTCCGTTATTAATTAATATCAATTCAAGACTTTATTTGGATATGCAATAAATCAGGTAAAATGCATAGCATAAGATCTGTTTATTTTGTGACAAGCATAAAGTGATCTAGTATACATAAAGAAATCTTAATATTTACCTGTCTAACCATCGCCAGCACTTAACAAGGAAAGGAACTATTTTTTATATTAAATTTAAAACTTCGGGATCACTAAAACTGGCATCCAATTAAAAGTCTCCCAACTTCCCTCCCTTATCCCAATTAACAATTCCGAATGTTTTAAAACCACACAAATATTGATTAACCAAGTAAAATGTCAAAATTACAACAACTTGAAGGAAGGCAAACCAGAAAATGTAAACGATATTAGTTCAAAGCGACTGCATGCCAATCAGGAATTCAGTTTAGCGAAGTGGACGTCCACGTCCTCGAGACCTTTCCCAAACACCACCGCCTCGTCTTCCAGCCATTCCAGAATTACCTCGACCACCTCGTGCGCGCGCCCCGGGAGTTTGCTGAAAAACAAACAAACGGAATAAAGATCAAATTATTCAAAATCATGGTTCATTCGATCCACACCGGAAATGAATAAATTAGTATAATATTTTCAATAGGGACTTACACCACGGTTTGAGTTATTTTGAGCCTGTCCTCGCCCTGGTGTAACACTACCAGGCCTATTACCTCTGCTTACTTGGTGGATTTGTTCCTCTTCGGTTGGCGGGAGCCGGTGTAGAAACTTCTTGCTTTACAACTGGAGGAACAGGTTCCTTTGCTGCTGTTGCTGTTGCTGCTGGCGCTGGCTTAGCTTCAGTTTTCTCTTCATCTTGTGCTTGAGGCTCAACAGGTGCCACAGCACATTTTGGAGTGTTCGAAGCGCCGTCGCTGGTAGTGGATGAACTCGGTTCATCAGGTTTGAGTAGCTCATCTTCATCCTCTTCTCCCAACTCGTCCTCCACAACATTGTAGGCGGCGTCCATTTCTTCATCACCCTGGCCGTCATCAATTATTTCAGAAACATCTTGAGTTTTCCCAGTGTCGTTAGCTATGTCAACAACTCCTTCAACACCATCTTTAAAAATTCAAGAGTTTCACTTAAAAAAGACTACCTTAAATCAAATCTAAATGTTAAACAAACTCACCATTAGAGGTCCCGGTAGTTTCTCCATCTCCGCCGGCTGCGGCTTCACCATCTTGTTCACCTGCTTCTGCTTCTTTAGCTTTGGCCTCAGCAGCTTCCTTTTCAGCCTCAGCTGTCTTTGCTTCCTCTTTCAACTGTTCGCGGTGCTTAGCCTTCAAGTTAAATTAATATTTGAAATAGCTTTCATTTAACAATAGTCTTACATAGACACATCATTGCTGTTCAGTACAAAAAGTACAAATCATTCAGTCCTAAACTAAAGTGACATTCATACACACTTTAAGCTCAAAATTACAACCTGATACAACTTACTAGTTTCCGAAGAAAGCCGCAATACATTCCAAAATGTGACGAAGATTTGCAATGGATGTCGACATCCTTCTGAGAGACAAGGTAGATGCGACAAACTTTGCATGAGAACCCATTCACAGCAGTAATAGAATGTGTAGCTGCAAATCAAAACAAACATATGAACTAACAAATTTTCAAACCTAATCAAAAAGAAATTTCCTACAAATTTCGATGATTTTCTTAAATTCCTTCTCGCATTCATATTTTAGAGCATGCTTTTAATAACAATCGAGAATCAAAATATTTCAGCATCGGAGTTTTACGTACCAAATGGAACCGTATCGTCATGCATCTTCGGAATTACAATTTCCTCATCTGGCCCAACCAAATCCCTGGTATCATTGTCCAGAACAGATTTTAAGTCGTCTTTTGAAGGTATTTTCCAATTTGCATTTCGGATTGTAACGCAATTAGAGACATGCTCTTCCTTGCTCAAATCCAAATTAATCGCAAATAGTTGATCCTGTGCGGTTGAGCAATCCTCGGCCCAGTCGCGCCCTTCGTCTTGCAGTTGAACGATCTTCTTGAGGTGGCTAACGTCAGTTAGATGATTTATCCAATCCAGTCGTTGAACAAAGTTAATTTCACAAATCCGACAAGATGGGTGTAAAAATTCCTTCAGTATCTTTTAGGAAAAAGTATCATACCACAATTACATTTATGAAGCCTATAGAAAAAGTCATTCAAAAGCACTTAAACTTACCCTGTGACCGAGACTGACTTTATGAGTGCCCCAATTTACTGCGTAGTTACAGTCGCACATTTTACAGAAGTTCTTATTTTTGTTTCCAGTTTGGGTCTGCTTCCCTGCGCGGCGCTGGCGTTCAACTTCAATCGCAATTTCCTCCTCGTTCAACTAGAATTCAGAAAAGTATATTGAAAAGAGTTACGCAAACTTAATAAATGCACATGACTTGAGCCACATGAGTCAAAATACGGCCTTACCTTAGAATCAGTCATCAAGACATCAACCCTTTTCTGGAAACGTTGGTCAAGAATTCTCACCAAAGATTGATGAGCTCTCCCATTCAAATGAGACTCGAACGACTGTACGAAAATTTAGAAAGCAGGTTAGAAAGTCTATTTAAATAATCCTCACTTTCAAATGGAAACAAAACTTGCAAGTTGTTTAATAAGATTTAACGGGTCTATTTTAAATGATAACATTGAGAAAACGTGCAAAGTGACTATATACATCCTTTAAATCAGAGTGTGTAAAACTTGAACTTACCCCTGCATCGTTCATAGTCTTCTGACAAACTTAAATAAAACGAAAGGTAATGTTAGACTAATACGATTTAAAACATTGCTATGAAATTGGCTTTCAAGACTTTACTTACCTTTGCACACCATAAGTTCTGCAGGAACTTCTTCGTATTTGGATTTCTTCTTGGGTTTTTCTTCACTTGCCTTTTCATTTGTTTCTCCTCCATCTACTTTTGCATCAGTCTCTGCTGAAACCGAAGTGTTCGCAGTTTCATCAGCTGGTTCATTGGTTTTTTCATCTTCTTTGTTGTCGTTGTCTTGAGTTGAATCTGAGCTCGGTTCACCTTTCACAACAGTTCCTTTTACAGCAGTGGACGCGCCATTTTTAGCTCCGTCAGACTTCTTCTGCGGTTTGCCCTGTTGTGCTTTACGAGATGTAGATACAGTGCCTCGGGCAACCTTTTCCTTAGCACCCGAACTTCCGACTTTGAACCTCTTCTTATCCGCATCATTAGTAGGACGATCCGAGTACCCTCTACAGTTTGTTAAATATCATTAATTTTCAAATATTTTCACAAGTCGCAGTCATCCAGATTATCTCTTTAGACTCCATCTAGAATGTGATTAACTTTCAAGTTTCGTGAGAAGTAACAAATATGAATTTGAGGAAGTTCACAAATACTAGCAAATTATGACCTACGTTTAATAGAGTCGGTGAGAAATGAAGAGAAATGTTAAGTGATCAGTTCTTAAAATAGCTGATCAAGTAGGATGTGCTGCTATAACTTAATCAGGAGAAAATGGACGAGTTGTGAGGAAGAAATAATTGCTTGAATGTTGGTGTTAACTATACGTAAATACCGCTTGATTTTTCCGAACTTAGATAAAGAGTTAATAAATTCCTGGTGTGAATTTACGTGTCATGTATGAGCTAGTCGGCAGACAAGCTTTTCAATAATATTCAAGACAAAAAAAGAAGCATCCGCACTGGATTCATCCCAAATACTTCGGAAGTTCAATGAGGGATATTAGATCAAAAATTTCATCAAGTACAATTTCGAACCGCTGAGCTTTTGAAATATGAAGGAATAAGCCGACGTAGTATACCTCATATTTCAGAAGATGGAGAAAACATAAATGCATTAAGCTATTTCGCAGAGATAAACATGTAGTTGTGTCTAATGTGTCTAAGTTTCGCACGCAGATCAGAGTAATATATAACGGGCTCTAAAGTTTGAGACTTCTAAACTCTAACGAAAATAAAAGTTGTTTGTAAATTGTGGTGTACCTTTTCCTTCCCCGTTGGGAAGCACTTGCAGCAACAGAATTACTACCTCGTCCATTCCGAAGTACAAGTGTCCTGCTTGAGTCAGGGCGTCGACCGGAAGATGTTCCGGTCCCGGGCCCTGCACTACTTCTTTGACGTACGATTCTGGATCGATTTGATCCATCTCGATCATATGATGGACGATTGAATTGATTTCTGTCGGAGCGCTGGTTCCCGTTTCCCATCATACGCATCTGATTTTGTCCAAACTGAGCATTCGCAGCAGCAGTGAGTAATTGCTAGCAATTCAAGAAATTTTAATAACAAATTGTGGAGTGGGTACCAAGCTCGGAGTCCGTTTCTTTGACAGAAACGATGAGACGACAAACTTTGGATACGCTGAAATGTCAGGTAGGCGGGGTCGTAATTCAAATCACAATGTTTACTCCATTCGTCATAGTTTTTCGGTACAGTTGGAAGAATGAATCTGGTTCTAGTATAACCACGATTCAAAAACGCAAACTCAACTTTTTAATTTATCTATTCTATTCAATGGGTGGATAAAGACGATAATGCTGAGTAGACGATTTTAATAAGAGTGACCGCATTCATAAATACGCACGGTGAATTTACCTTTTTCTGGACTGCAATGTTTCCAGACAGTCTACAGCTCTGAATTTTGAATAACAAAATTTCTCCAAAAGGAGTTAAAACGAAGGTGGAGTAATAGGTTACGCTGCTGCAAGCAGGCATAGCTAGTTGAGAGTTTGAAAACAGGAGTCACGCATTTGACAAGTGGTAACACACCACAAACTCAGAACCGGTAGATATGACAGGACTAGTAATTTGTCCCAAGTATCTGAGTTATAAGAGAACCCGCCGCTGACAAATAGTTGGCTCCATTAATCCGGCATGAATGATCGTGCAATGCATTTAATACAACGTCAATAGGAATAGGACACGATGGCCACGTGGACTTTACAAGTCATAATCCCTCAACAAGGTTCTTCTTCCCCTCCAATCATAAATTCTACCTTGGCACATGCCCAGTTACAGTTAATGCATAATAGAAAGTATTACCTGTCCAAATGCATTCTGATTGAAAGCTGGAAGGTTTCCAAGAATGACTTGCATTGGTGTTTGACCTTGAAGAACATTGAATGGATTCTGGTCACCACCTCCCATCATGTCCATCATTCCCTGAAAAAACAACTCGTCATCAATTTTAACATTCAAAATCAAAGTAGTGTTTAATTTGACTAGGCACATGAACTTCCGCAGGTCCGGATATGTTTAATATTTTTTAAACATTCATTAGAAATAAATTGTTTTATCCTAATTTAACGTCGAAGTAAAAACAATCATTTTATTTTCTAGGGCGCGATAAACTTAAGTCTTATACTTACGCCTGCTCGGTTTTGGGTTGTGGGTGGAACGACCATGACCACAGGCTGGGTTCCCTGCCGATTTCCAAGGTTTTGGCTCAAGGACCCCAATCCAGCCATGGAGAGAGACTGCACCGAGTTTTGTCCCATCCCACCTCCTCCAGTCCATGCATTAGAAGCTGATCGCATTCTTTGATTGTCTTCATAATCGCCACCACCTTCAAAAATTTAATTTACATCATACATAAAGCCGGTAATTTACCGGCTTCGCGGTAATACCCTAGCTTGATTTAAAAATGAATAGTTCATTAATACTTACGGCTGAAGCCCGCGTGCCGAGTGACAGGGCTTGCCGATCTGCCAGTTCCCGAGTTAGTATTCCATGGAGATATATCCTGACCACCCCGATTGCCTCCAAAGCCGGGTTCTCGTTGTCGTGAGCCTTGCATCCCATAAGAAGCGTTTTGATAACTTCCACCTTTCTCTCGAACAGGATTTCTTAATTCCGCATGACCATGGCCATAATCATAAACCGTACCCTCCCCTCGTCTGCCAGTGCCAGTATCCCCAGAATATCCTTGACGAGACTGCTGACCAGCGCTTCCATAATGATCATCTCGGCCACTCATTCCACCTCCTCCGTAGTTTCCAAACCCTTGGCCTTGTCGTCGAGGTGGATCCCCCAGAAGAGAAGGTGCTGTACCGGAATCGGTTGGGCGACGGGAATACGAAGGAGTAAAGTCCGACATACCACGGCGGTTGGACATATCCTTTATCTTGCTGGCCTACGACAAACACATATTCAGTTGAGACAGGAACATTTTCCCGTATTAGTTGTATGCAACATTATAGTTCATAGTCGGTTCAATTATTCTTCCTTCTGGCAAATTCATATTGAGAATTAGGAAGCATTCAATTCAAGCAGCCTCGTACAATAATTGTAAAATCTACAATGAATTGTGACTGGCACGTACGTCGTTGAATTATGAACTACACAACTAACTATAACTGATACAGA